>BGZK01001722.1:0-113871 GCA_005406025.1 Eumeta japonica
AAAAATAAAATAAAAAAAAATAGTGCCTGTGAACATTGGCCGTCTTAGCAGTTCAAAAATAACGTACTAAAAAGTTGTCTAATTTAACATATTGTAACTGAAATGTATGGTTCGTTGTTGGTTATGACCAGGTCTTAATGCAATAACGTTTTTAGATAAAAAAAAATTATGTTAAAAATGCCTTATTTTTAACATTAATATTAATAGGCGTTGATTATATTAAATTTATCAGGAAAAATTGTATAAGAATTCCAATATGTTCCTAAATTATGTAAGAAATTATTCCAAAGTTTTAAGCGTGTATGCGCAACCGCAAAATTAATATTCTTCTGTAATAAAATAAAAAAAGCATAGGCCTTTTTAAAACTACTTGAAATATAATCAATAGAGAAACTGGAAAACACACAGTGTCATTCAGAATAGCGAATAAAAATATACGATAAAATATTGAATAAAAATATAAAGAAGCTTTTAACAAAAATTTTTACGAATATTCCAGTTATAATGACACAACTTTTAAAGTCATCGCCCAGTCTCGCTAAATATCTATTGAAGCGTAAAGTTGGTGTGTGGCGTTTCATATGTATATATGTGTATATATATAGTCAATTTATATCAATTTACATTTATATCAATTTATATAAATGATCTTGATTAAGAATTTATGTTGTATTACTATACTTGGCAATTTAAATTTAGGTATTTGAGCGTATTCCAGAAATATCTTCGTTATAACTCGATCACCAAACTCACTAACAATACGCTCGTCATTCTTCTTTTAAGTTTTAGTACTTTGTTTTTTTTTTGAATACGATTTTTTTGTAGTGGTGTATTTGCCACGCCTCATATTATGCCGTGGCGGGCGGCTCTTCTGCGATCTGACGATCGTCCTCCAAATTTACAACAAAAATATGTTTCCGATCAGATCCGCACGAAGGTACGTTAAAATTGCGCTAAACTTTCGGCTCCGAACGCTATTTTAATCGGTATATTACACGAACGTATAGCGTCGTTTTGAAGTGCGAAACGATCTCACAATGGCCCGCCCCCCGGAACGCGTTCGTCTTTCGGGCCGGACACCGTCGTCGCATCGCCGACAGTTGTCGTCGACGACGCTCGACCCGCGCTAAGCAGACCTGGAACACTCAAGTCCGAATCCCGGACTGGCAAACGAGAACAACACTTCGAGAAGAGTATTCCTAAGCGTTGGCCGATTACAACCTGCCACGGTGATGACACAGCATGGTATGGACGGATACGGCATGTAAAACTCGATGTGTGAATAGATGCCGAATTAAAATAGCAATTTTCGATTCGGTAGCGGGAAAAGATCGAGCAGATATCGCATAAACTTTTTGTGAATCGTCGAGTGGAGTATCGAATGAACTAAGGAGAGTGAAGAATCCTCAAAATATATGCTCCATGGAAGGGAAGAAAATATTCGCTCAGTAAAATTGTTGTTTCCTCCGAGATAAAAGTAAAGGAAGTTTGAGTATTATGGATATGAAATAGATACATATATATTCAAAGAATGTTAGGTAATTGTTTTATATAGTCTTAATTTGAATAAAATAATTATATAATTATGTACTAGGTATAAATTATATACCTAGCATGTAATTATATACTATATCTATTAATATCAATCCTTAATTAAAATTCAAACTACTGACTCAATTTCATTAAAAAAATATTATAGATCAAAATAATTTTAATTAATTAAAGTTACCAAAATGTAATACCTTTTAAAACTTAATTCATGTTAGAAAAAAATGAAGATATTCAATGCACATGTTTCCGTTATATCAGACAAACGTACTTTTTCATCGCAACACTATTTCGTGTATAATTGAATCGACCTTACATCTCTTACGCTAAAATTTAAAACAAAGTAACACAATATAATATTAAAGCTTAATGTAATTTGCACTACTTCATTATTTCAAAATAATGAAACGTTGAGTCTACTTTCACACATACAAACACCTAAAGAGATAGATAAATCTTATCTATATAAGAGATAGATAAATATTATATATCCTAAATTAGTGACTCTTCCACATGCTATGGTTTTATCGTCTTGGTGAGATCAATATCAAAACGACACGTACGCAGTCTTCCCAGACATAATGCCGCAGTCATAATCAACACGTAGCAGTTTGTAATGTACGAGTCGTGTAATTGCCTCAGCCACGACATCAAACAGCATTTAATATTAAACTGTTTCGGACGTGCCACGCCAGTGTTAAACTTACTGCCTAATTTATTCTCTTGTTAATGCCTAAGTTTTAGGACTTGTTACGGTAATCCTGAATTTTTCCGTTTCTCGTCTAAGTTTTTTAATCACTGCCATGCCTTTTGTTCGCTGCTGTACTAATTGTCCGTAAGGTTAAATAAAAGCGTAAGACTTTTATGTATGGTCTATGTATGAATCTGTACAGTGTCTAATGTATAGTCTACGTGATGACTGTTATTATTATTGCAATTTGCTATTATTATTATATCGTTCCACTAACGTTTCATGATTTATGCGTGGCTTGTGTTTTTTTATTACTTAAATTTTGTTCTATGTATGAGATTATTCAGTATAATTAAATTTTGTTTAAAATAACAATGTTTATTTTCTCTGACATCGATTTAATTATTACTATTATTAATTATACAATTAAAATGAATAAAATTTATTATAAAAAAATTATAATAAAAATATAAAGCGAATAATTTATTTTCTTTATACCTCGAATAGAACTTGAAATTAATATTTTTATAATAAGGACCTTCGTTCCTATCTGGTGTCCTACGACACCACTCGTTTTTTTAATTTAACACTATCAGGTATTTGCGCGCTCTTACTGAAAGGTAAAATGAACTTGTATTTATGATGTCAGCAACTTACTAAATCTTTTTACGATAAAACGTAAGAAACTTTGCCGCTGTGAAGTTAAATCACGAAAGCGTCGCAATGGCGTAAAATAGGAACGCGGGGAAGAAGGGAGGTTCGGGTTGCGTTATACCTGCGCATTTCACCGTTTGCAGGCAATTCAGAGCGGCAGTTTCATGCCTTGTGCTGTACCTCGGTGTCAGTGTGTTATTGTCATTTAATCACTCATTAACGCTATTTTCTCTTCCGCGAGCTGGCTTTCGATATAGTTTTTAAATTTACAGTCGAACATCGAGACTGACGCTAAAAAATTCAAATCATAGAATTTTCAACTTCGGAAGATTTCCACTTAGGCGGATTGTATTCGACTTGTAAAAGTTAAGATTCATTCTAAATAATTTGAAGTTACAGAGGTTATATAAATAAAAATTCCAATTACAGAGGTAACAAACATATTTATGCGTACATATTAATGTATTATGAATCAACATTATTTCAAAATATCCTTAAAATAAAAAATATATGTAGGTACATACATATTAAGAAAAGAGTCAGTACTTTTTTGCTTTAGACAATTCTGTTGTTCTCTATCTATAATACTGTCTAAGGCATAAAGAGCAGAAAATTTTTTTTCTGAATTGCTATTTTTCTCTATAAAATTCTGTAAAAATGTCCAATATTATTCTTGCCTCTGATGGAAACCCATAGACGGCATGTTGAATTATTCAAGTCTTCTATGTTATCTAAATCATTAGTTTCGGTTGGTGGTAGAACCAAACTACTTCTGACAATTTTTCTATTTACAAGAAATGACTTACTTCGCTAAAGATCAAATGAACTCAATAATAAAAATTAAAAACCCAAAATGAAACACCTGACACCAAACAAGCACGTGTTAACGTCAGTTTTAAATCCCTTTATCGTTCCTTAGAATTGGTAATCCTATCTATTGTATACTCGTAAATTGTTTTCTAAGAAACAATGGAGTACACAAATTCTTAAAGTCGGTAAGTTATTTTTCTTAGAGCTATAGAGGTAAGAAATTCCAAATTGTCGGGTGGTAAAGATTATTAAATAATAATATTGCTTGTTCAAGATACAGAGTTCCACTTCGTTTTTTTGAGATATACAGGGAAAATATGTACAAAAATGTCTGGTAGAGATTCACTGATTATTTCAACTAATAGAGGATTGAGATTTCGAATAGTGGAGGTTTTGGGGCTTGAAGGGAAGGTAACGAAACTTTTGCTCAAGTTTTGGAGGTTTTCCACATATCAAGAATTGACTTAAATAGGTTTAACTGTATTATTTCCTTAGAGATTCTATTACAAGCGCCAATACAGTCACCTATTAACTATCGTTGATAATACAATTTTTTTAGTTTGTCCTATTAATACGTTTTAATTTTATTTCAATTTTTTGGCCTGAAAATGTTAATGAATTCACAGTTTTTCTCAAATTTCTGGAACAACTACTCAGATTATGATATAACGCGCCGTTAAAAAATTAAAATATGGTTATGGTTAAAGTAACACGATTCTCAAAATTCATATCGATAATATTATTAATTACATTTATATATCTTTTTTCATAGACATATCAATTGTAGTTGTAATAAATTTTAATTTAGATACGACGTGTCGAATCGAATATCGACATCGAATAGAATACGACGTAGAATATGTTCTTATTTCTCTTCTTTTCATATAATGTTCCAACCTGGCGAAGTCAAAAAGAGACACATTTAAAAATGTCAGTATTTTTCTGTTTAATGTTTTTATTTAATAACTACGTGTATATAAGTTAAATACCTAACAAAACAAAGAGACAGAGACGCGACGATCTCATAAACAATACGAACTTTCATTTTTTGGTGCAAAACTTAAAAATAACAAATAAGTTAAAATGGCGAAAGTCGCGTTTCGTTTCAATCGATTTTCATATTACATGTATATATATCGCATATACTAACGCTAACATCGATGTATTTTCCTTTCGTCCCGTTTAACATATTGCGAAGGAACCTATCATTTTCCGTTGAGAGTATTATAATTAATGTCATAACATCTCGAATACGTATCGCGCGCCTCGTTCCTAATGGAATAGCATTACGGCGAATCCTTCAGTGTAGCGTATCACTTGTCGTACAATGTACGCCAAACATTAAATACGAAACGTAAAAGTATCAAATACAATTAATTACATTACCGGAATACTGGCGCCATCTGTGATTTCGCTCCGACACGAATATTAAATTTGTTTGTTTTATGTCATTCATTACGGCACGATTGTGTATACTCTGAATTTCATTGTTAATTTTAAATAAAATATATAATGATAGTAAATATATAAAAGCGCGAGTTGATAAAAAAATTTTATTTGTAAGATAAATGTTTGAACATTATCATGAATTCGCAACACTAGCTGTATCCTAACTTTAATTAATGTATCATGTAATACTTAGAAATAAATATTACTCAATTTCTTTCCTACAATTCACTTGCACTTATTCTGTTCTTGCATAAGTCGAAAATGTCTGAAATATTAACTCGCGTTTTATATTCAACATATGATAACTAGTAGACTACCACTGCCCACTACAGTCTTACAAAATACCCTAGCAAACATAGATGAGCCGTGTACCGCTCTAAAACCTGTATTGCTGTTTAGAGTATTTGAATTGTTGAAAGTCCTTTGGTGAGCACTAATTAAATATCTAAAAATTATTGTCATCCAACAATTAGGCTTTTCATTTAGATCGCGTCATCTTGTTGTTACTGATAACTCATTAAGGTGAGCCAGTTACGTGTATCAAGCTCAAAAAATCCTAATCCTCAGGCATCCATTTCTCAATCCTTTCACTATGAACCTTTATTTTTTCTTTTATTTTTATTTCATTCTCTCTTTCCAATATAAGAGTTTAAATATTCAGCGTCCCACGCTGGCGCAATGTATGTCGAGGGCCTGCTGACAACCTTTGTCACCTTGATGACACAACCACGTAGATACAACATGTCCACCGAGACACTAACCGAATGGCTTCGATTTGATTCAAATCAAAAACCCATTGATCACAATTCACTCCCGGTCAGGATTGGAACCCGGTACCAAAGGGTCTAGCACGACACCCTAGACAAGGGTCTCTCTATAGGACTGTCCTTCTCGCGCAACGTAATGAATGAAAAGGATAGCCCTATAGAGAGACTAGTGTTTAGTGCTTAACTCACTGCTCGTTCGAAGGAAATGCTCCCGATCATTCGGACGCCACCGTTCCCATACACCCATATTACTTTGCAATGAATCCATTACCTTAGATTTCTAATAATACTCCTTTATACAGTACAATTACACAAAACAGTATGTTTTCTACGTTCGTAGCGAATTTCCCGTAACGAGAAACCGAGGTGGCTGCGATTCGTACGTTAACAATATCAAAGACAATAACACAGGCTGAACATCTCATTATGATGTTATCGTATCTACTGCGCGACAACGCGACTGCTGTAGCACTTTTGAACGTCAATCTCCCTTTACATCTTTGCATTTAAACGCTCCGTTATAACTTAAAATGCACAAACTGATCACCAGACATCCCGCCCACGACGGGTTTCGGTCCTCAAAATTTTACGATATCCAGTGACTTTGATGTCGTAAAATTATCATCGATTTCATTGAATTGAGAATAGCCTGACTTTACAACACCGGTTCGTGATGTGCATTAGTTGATTGAAAGTTGATGCGAGAAATGTACTAGTTATGGAGCGTATTAAAATTTATTATGAAATCTGAATATTTATTGAGGTTTTGAATTTAGGATGAGAAAGTATTACAGATGTAACAGTGGTAAAAATATAAGGAAACCGGTTAGTTGGACTCGCGTAGTTAATGTACCGTGTAGGATTTATACCGTGTATAAAAACAAAGTAAACGTATTTTGATATGACTTTCATTGTTCTTGCTCTTTGAATAAAAATAACATATATCACTTTATAACCTAATGTAGTTGTACAGTTTGGACAACAGCTAGGCTCGTACTGCCCAATTTTCATTCTATTTAAAAAATATGTAAAATAACATGACAACAAATTCAAAATTAATTTTGTTTCTTCATTAAATAGAAAACCAAGATTGATTCGATTTATTTATTTTTTGTATTGCAGAGATTTTTTGGAATTTTTTTGAAATATGGGCTATTTTAAGAGATATTTAAAATTAATATAGGACAAATTGTATGCAATTTTAAAATTTACTTTTTATTTCTTACAAGCTTTTATTTTGCAATCCACTCAAATTAATAACATATATGATATATTATATCATGTCACGTTCGGTTAACTAACAAGACGTCTAAGTATTTAAAGAGGTTTTCTATAGGTTTTCTTTGTAATCTTTATCTACAATTTCCTAGAAGGATAAGCAAGCATCACAGTTATCGTCATTTACCTCTTTTGCTTCATATTCGTCTATTTGCATTATTATTTTTAGGCATTTCTTTTTTTTAGCTTTATGCGCATATTATAATTTACGTCATGTGGTACAGTATATGATATCATAAAATAACATTGTCTACGTGACATAACATATACACGAGCCTAATCATTCCCCAGAATTTATCTTTACTATTCCAACACAGACGGAAGCTTATACCTGTGCAGAGAACGTCGGTCCATTGATCCTCGTTACGTGGGGGAAGCGAACGAAAATGAGAAACCGGGGGCGCTCGGGGTCCAGATTCGCGTCCCTGAAAAATTTATATGATCGCGTGTCCCCTCGTGTGCGCGCGCCCTACGGCCGGCGCCCGCCCGGAAGGGCCGCCCGAACGAGACGTCGACACGCGCACGCCTGCCCGCCGCGCCTGTGTTTGATCGATGTTTTGTTTGGCATCGTTTTTAATTAACTTCCGACGTCGCTGTTAAATTTTGACTAATTCCTTTTTTTTTACGAGCGAAATAACCCTCGCGACGACTATGATGATAATATGACAAAAGGAAAAACTGAAAGTCAGTATTCGTGAGATGATATTTTTTTTTAGAATTCTCGGTATGACCACAGTTGTAAAACGTCTTAAGTACGAACAAATAGAAAGTAATAATTATTGTTTCAAAAATGTTAGAAATGAGTTCTAATCGTAGTTGCCGATTTATCTGATCTTTCATTATGTCTTCGGACATTCTTTCAGTTAGGTACTTGCTTTAGCGAAATTGTTATTTTTAAAGTAATCTGAAATGTGATTTGTCTGTCGGAAAACGATATTAGTGTAACGAACATCGTAAATTAAAATTTTTATAAAATCCACTATTTATATGTCTAAACATAAACGTATATTTCCGAATCCGTATAGACAGTGAAAATTTTCGTATGTTTAAATTATATATGTGAAATCCGAAATTATTTTTATAGGTGGCGTTCGGAAAACTTCGATAAAATATATTCAAATTGTATTTTGAGTCAGAAACGAAAGTATCCTATCCAAAGTATATTGAAATACAAAAAGGAGGGAAAAACTTATTGAATCGTTCAAATAGTTACACGCCTTATTCCCTGGGGAAAAGTTCGTGGCTTTTGCTCCCTCTTTCGTTTTATAAAATGGACTCACGCAACTAAGGTATTAATGTAATCATTTATTTGATTTATCCATTAGAAAATACAATTTATGGAACGCATTATGTACTTATGAGCCTGCGTGAAAATAAAAAAAAATATACCTTATAAATTAATACGAAAAATTATAAAACTTGTAGGACGAGAAAAATTTATAAACAGGTGCTTAGTGTAATATACAAAAAAAAATCGTACATTTTATAAGTATGTTTTTCCAGGTAAATAAGTTTGTCTTAATTTGCATTTAGACATGAATATACGTTTCGCAAATGAAATACTATGTAAATTATTTTGTAATTTTATTTGATATTATTTTCAGGAATATTTTTATAGATCGGACATTTATCAAGAGCTAGTTTTTACATATCTGGACAAACTTTTCTAAGCTGTGGAATAGTTAAGAAACTATTCCGATTTCTACTTCACGAGAAACAATATATCTCTTTAAATGTAGTAATTAAAAGATTGTTATTGAAAAATGTTTTTTTATTGATAGTATATAGGATTGTATTTACATTATAAACTGTGAAGGTGATGCTTTTAATTTGTGTCTAATTATATTACGCAAAAGCATTTTCCGTTCTATACTTATTTTAATTAATTATCAGCAGATGTCGCACGGAACGCAATCACAAGGTGTAGTCCGAGGCGTATGCTGTAATTTTTTCAAGTTCTACATAATTATTTTGCGATTGTATTATATTACTTTATGATATAAATACTATGTTTTATATCACTAGAGTGTTTTAATTTTCGAGAAATAATCATCGTACACATACATGCGCACGATGTCCATATCTGTGATAAAACTCAATTTCGAGGTTATATCGTAGAGTATTAAGCTGAGAAATAACGCATCAAATTACCAATAAATGGCGAGTTCATTTTGCAAAAATGTTATACCAAAAACTAAACAAACACTTTACTACTTTTGACATATTATTACGTTATATGCAAATATGGGCATAACTCGTTATATGCAAAACTACAATACTGAACTCAAATCAGATCGAAGCCTTGAATTCGATACAATAACCCTGTCTCCTCGCGCGCGTACTGACAGGCCCTCGCCGGTTCGACCCACGGCGTTTGTCGGTACTACACGTGGAACTTCGCCTTGTGAAACATTATGTGCCATTGAAATTTAATTTTCCATTCTTTTTAACCGTCGATGTTTATACCATACGGCCATTTCTTAAATGTACTCTAAAATATATATTAAAATGAAAAAAATCTTCTTTTAATCGATTCAAAAACTAACTTAAATCTAGCATAGATATGTCTCTTGATTTTTTGAAATCGTACAACTAAACACTAGAGATGATAAATACAAAATAGCCTTTTCACCGATATTCTTTATTTCATTGTGCTGTGTTATCTAAAACTCTTAAATACGCTTGTGATAAACGCTTGTATTTAAATTAGTGCCGGAACTGGAGTCGTCACAGAGCGTATCGATCGATTGAAGTGTAAAATTTTGATTTTGAACTCGTAAAATCTCGATTCGCATACGCAATTTTCATCCAAAAATCGACAATACAGATGTGATCAGCTGGTCTACTGTGGTATATTATCGCATCGCTGAACTGGTTACGCCATATTTCAAAAATCCCTTCTCTCGCTGACAGTTCTAGGGATCGTTAATGGTTTTGCGAAAGTTGTCGCAATCGTTCTCGTGACGCACTTCGCACGGGACATTTTGTATGGGGATCTGTCAAAATGGTACTCTGACTAATTTATATCGATCGCTGAATTGTCAAACTTTCGCATCTATTTAAAACAGTGTTTTTAATCACTTTATTATTGTAAAGTCGTTATAATTAACATAAATCACAAATTTGCAAGCAAAAATAGTAGTCTATGTCGTACATCTCTTTCAAATTTCTTAATATTGCGTTAAAATATTATTCACTTAATATTGCGAATTTTATTAACTAAGAACTCGGAAAATTAACATTTCGTAATCTTTAATCTAATTTAACATTATTTAACTTATAAAATTATTTTATTAAAAAGATTATTAATTACATTAACATTATCAGGAATTAAATTAACTTTTGTTTAGGTATTTTAAAAACTTTAAAGTTAGCATTAAGTTTGTAACTTTCCATAAAATTTCAACCTTTCACAGTATGAGTATATAGATTAGAATAATATACAGATTAAGAAATACAAAATCATAATACAAATAAATATATATATATATATATATATATATATATATATATATATATATATATTATACAATTCAAATGGTTTTTTTTAACAAAAAATAAATATCAATGCACCGTAAAACGAAAACACAAAAACAATTAATGACTTTCAGAGGAAAAGCGACCTTATGTCATAACTTCGTAAGATGTTAATTACTCCACGACGTATTGATATAGTTTTGAAATGACAATCGTACAGAAAGGTTTTCAAATGGCGATATCAAAGTACAAGCGCATAAGCGACTTGAAGCAAAGCTACTTTTTCACAACCATACGATTATTGCTTTATTTTAGCCGTAGTAGACCAGCGGGTACTTAAAATCGCGCGATTGTCTCGATATATCCGTTACAGCTAAATAAAGATGCATGTAAATCGATTAAGTATAGAATATAGTTTGCGAAAAACTTAGTCTGTGTCTGTTTCTCGCTTAGTATCGTACGACCCTACCGTTCCACAGTACTTAAAAAATCATTGAAAGCGTTACGAAGAATATGTGATTAATTTTAGTAAAAATATAAAAGCAACAAATGAAGCATTACCTATTCCGAAGGATTGTCGTTTGAAATAGTTTGTTATATCTGCTCATTTTCTTTTGTGATTTTTTTGTTGTCATTTGTATATTTCCTTCGAATCTCGCGCAACTCTTCCGCGCTTGACATATTCTCATTTCATTACAGCTGCTTCACTTTATGTCGTAGAAAATCCCCTATTTTTCTGGGAACATACTAATAATTTTGTATTTACATCTTGTTTATTTTTTTTTCTCTTCTAAACACTTTTAGACAAAAAGTAATGTGTTTTTTCAAATTAAAAATTATGTATATGATATTCTGGATAATGGGTATTGATTATGTTATTTGTTAGGCGATTAATATTCTGTATGTCTGAAAATATTCCATAATCCTATTCATGTAAAAGAGTATTTTATAAGTACGTACAAATATGGATTTGAGAAACAGATCGAATTAAAAATCGGGACCGAGATAGCATTTTAGATCGAGATTGTAGCATGTATTAAAATGTCCCCATTTTTGTGCGGACCGCTAGTTCACCATGTCTACGGTACGCGTGTGAATGATCTATTAAAAGCATACGTAAATACAAATCTTTAAAAATGCAAAATACGGATACAATAAATTATAATGTAGAGCTGACAATT
The DNA here is from genome assembly GCA_005406025.1 of Eumeta japonica. Classification (NCBI taxonomy): domain Eukaryota; kingdom Metazoa; phylum Arthropoda; class Insecta; order Lepidoptera; family Psychidae; genus Eumeta; species Eumeta japonica. Next base: position 11,856 of record BGZK01001722.1, read on the forward strand.
TTATACCCCAAAGCCTTTCACATCCTATGGCGACTGGTCATAGCGCGTAATCTGTTTCCGTTAAAAACCTATGATTTACCTTGAATTCGTAGTAGTGCTGTTGAAGATAATTTTCCTCTTTCGGACCCGCCACAAAAGATAATCCACGTTGATCCTCGAACGAAGAGAAGGTATAATGATTTCTCTCTTTACCGATAGCGTAATAAAAGGATTGATAGCCGGTAATAAGAGATGACAGTTTCCAAAGCATCGAGTCGTCGAGGTGAACAATCGCTACCATTGTCCGCCCGGCTGCAGCCGATGTCAATAGAGACATTTCTTCCGATACAATGGAGCCGGGGCCTGTTTTGACACGTGCTACGCTTTTTTTTTTTAAAATGTCGTTACGAAGAACAACGCTACGTCGTCTCATCGGACGGACCGCCCTGTCTGCATCCGTTTGAACAAACTACTACGATCCGTTTCGAAGCTGCATATGTTGTAGGAAAACCGGGCAGTGTAGGGTTCGTTGCTTACGACGGACGATTCGTCTAATGAGTTTGAAACTTAAGTCAAATTTTAGCGCACGTTAAGCCGTTTGCTCGGGACGTCGTCATCGGTCGTCAATGACCTGCATCGAGGCAAAGAAAGAGATCGCGGTCGGGTGTACCATAGCGGTGGGATGATTAAAACCAGGTACAAAACAGCAACGACGATATGGATTTTCATTAAAAACGTAATTAAATTAAACATTGTGCACTGAATAATAAGCTTCGGATAGCTTTGTTTTCTCTATAAGTCAGTATATTTAAATTGTTATATCGACGTAACGAAATTATAGAATATAAATGCTTTAACATTCGGTTACAGTTTTCCCGTTTAAACTAACTCCTTATCTTATTCCAATGTTATCCGTCGTCATATTCGCGTAATGCTAGTACGGAATTTCACGAAATTCATATACCGGAATAAATTAAAAAGAATAACCGACTTTTGACGGAGTCACCACCGACTCTAGCTGGAGTTGACGAATACGAAGCCGCGGATGCCTCATTTTTCAATCTGTTTTAGTAGTATCAGTTCGACAGAGGAAAATGGAGTAGGTAGAGAGAATAGTGCTAATTGCTCAATGGTTAAGACGATCGCCTTGCCTTAGAATAGAATCTGACCACGAGCGAGTTAACCGATAGGTCTCTACATTAATTTAAATTAAACAGCTCGCTTTGTGCCTTGGAGCACACTTCATGCCGTCGGTTCCGAACTTTGACGTCACAGGGGTCGTGTGTGGTCCCAAACCGCACTGAGGTGACGTGGAAGGCTTGACGTTTAAGATTCGTATTACTAACGTCACTAATATGATGCGCCATCTTAAGAAGTAACATGGGAGCGAGGCAAATATTATTGTCTATACCGAAACAGTATAACTCTAGCCTTCAAGATGGATCACAGTATAACCCTAACTCTCAAGATGGATCACAGACTGAAGTATGCTTTATTAATACCATCGTATTTCCCTTCATTTTCGAGAAAATAAAACACTTCCTCATTTTATTTATATTTATTTCCTATGAAATTTATTATACATATACCAGCTATGAATCAATATTATTATATATACGAAGCGATTCTCATCATGTGATTCGGCCATTTTAAAACGTTCAATCAATTTATATTTAAACATCGATGTTTATTCAGATCGCTATTGTTCATCATGGGAGTGAGTTACGATTCGCACGATCCACTGCAAGGAATACTCACTCCGATGAACCGAAGAAGGCCAGTAGGCGCCGCCGGCTGCATTCCCGAAGCCGCGGTAACGAGAAACTAATCGTGGATGTAATTACATAGTACGACGCCTCACTAATGCTTTCTTCATGGTCTCGGAATAGATAAACACATCGCACGCCGGTGAGACACCCCACTGGGACGTTTTAAACATCGGCTACTGCCTATTCTTAAAGATATTTAAGTATGCGACATGTTTAAGGGCCCCGATGTTTTCTGGGACGATAAACAGAACTGACCCTTCCGATACGACACTACTGCGAAGGTCTCTGGTTCGTTTCTCGGTAGGTAGGCGGCGGGCGTAAAATGACTCTTGACGTTTTATTAGAATCGGTCACTCGAATATGAAGAGAAATACCTCGCGTATTGTTGGTTTGTTGACTCTAGCGTTTCACGGAAAATATTTTTATTGTAAATAATATTTCAACGTACACGAATATAAACAACTCCGCAAATTTATAACTCATATTTTTGGACGCAATATAAAATACTTTCATTGGAGTGTAAATTCATATTTTTTTTCTAATCTACAAAATTAAGATTTTTTTATCGTATTTTGACTACGACAAAAATATCTTAATTTTTAGAAATTTTTTCAAAATACTCCCAATGCTCGTTCCAAGCTCATCTCTTGTATTTTCGACACCCAAAAAAAGGGTAATTGTCGAATACCGTGTTCGTTACATGTCGGAGAGCGCGCCATACCATTTGTCGTGCGTTCAAGAGGAAAGGCCAAGGTTGGCGCCGACGCCTCAACCGGCTCACGCTCGCGTCCACGTAGCAGCGATTCTCGCGAACTTTTGTTGCACGACCGCAAGTCGCGGTGAAGTGACCGGCCCGACGCCGTCACGCGCCGCCCTAGCGGGGCCAGCGTTCTAATATTTATTTACGGCACCACGCTAATCAAGAATGTAAGTGTGAAGTAAAGCTATTCAACTCTTTTCCATTTGCAATTACTTATGACACTTGCAATCTGAAAACGCAGCGTACGTACAGATTTAAAATTATTCAAATAATGTACAAATGTGCAAACTAAAGTTACGTTTGGAAAATACGTGAATGAATTAAAGTGATCGAAACACCGAAAGTTTAACACAAAGGAAATTAATCAGTACTATACGCTATGTACCGCGTTCTGCGTAAATTTTTTTTAGTATATTTTTTTTTCTGTTTCATCTTTCTTAATTTTAAAAGAAAATACAGGTCCATCCAAGTGATTCTTACTTAACCAAATGCAAGCATTTTACCAGTGTAATTACAGTTTCGATGTTTTGTAAAATACGCTCGACAAAGCACGTGATATTTAATTCGTTTGCTGTAAAAAATCAGTTATTTATTATTTGTTTTCCGTTAAGCTGAATAGCTAAAGTCGAAATAAAGTAGCTAAAACGGAATTTGTAAGACATCTCACCAGAGGGTCATACTTGACTTTTTAACTATTACTACTTCTTTTGCGTTTTATATCATTCGAAAAGGAGAATGTATTTGCTACGGAACACGGATCCACTCAATTTTCAGAGTCCATTTCGAAAATCACAAATTGTATGGGAAATCAATAAAATTCTTATCAAAATTTTCTTTTAAAGCTATGCGATAGTAGGGGGAATTTTTTGTGTTATATTTATTTATTTAACTCTTTAAAAGAGTGAAATAATATTAATAATTTATTTTCTAAAATAAAAAACAATTCGTTTAAAATCCGCTCCGCCCGTCTAGTCAGTTCAAATGGCCATTTTATAATGGCCATTTGAACGTATAGTAATATAAAGTAAATGAGTTGATTTCAAACTTAATATAAAGTATTAATTATTTAGAACTTGAAATGTTGAAAAGTTGTCGAAATACACCTGACCTCTGCAAGGAACTGATTCTTGCAAGTCGGTTTAACCGTATTTATAATTGTCACTTTCTTTGCATAGCACAATCCAATTCTCGTTTTGCGTAACTTGTAGATCACTGTATGAATTACATTAAACGCAAATGGAATAGCAAAACATAGTTAAAAACTCAATACCGCTGTCTGTTGTTGAAGATAAAGTCCGCTTCATAAATAAATATGAAAATTTTACGAAACATGTTCCATCTCAAACTTCTGAAAAAGATAAGCAAAGTTAGAAACTATTACTAGTGTCAAGATATGTTTCGCAATGACGTGTTTTTGAAATATATCCCAACACTATAAGAATTTTTTCTTGTTTTCAGTTTGCAAATTTAATATCACAACTACGGAAAACGGTTAAAAGGAGCATGATGTTATCACTCTGTGACCTGAATATATCGTTCAAACATCTACGGCTTTGACATTTAAATGTCATTCTTGGCATGCATTTACATAACATGGTTATCTGTTCATTCATAGAAGACATATCTGTATATCCGGCTTGTAGGACGTTGAACCGAGACGTACAAAAGTTTAATTCTTTTTATATAGAAAAATACAACCGTTCTAGATTTTACTCCGTAGGAATCAATTTTTATATATACAGCTTACGGAAACAAATCCAATGGGGTATGATGTCGAGTGTTTACAAAAATTGAAGTCGTTTCGCTATATCCGCCTCCGCGAAACATTTTCACTGTGTCTCACATCACACGCATGCACTATTTTTCTATTGCTGATTTATTAATGGTTTATTTTTAATGCAGGATAAGCTTCCAATGAATATGGTGTTAAACGTTATATATTAATTATTTAATATGTAGTTTTAGAATTTCCCAGTTTTATTAAGCAATATTATTTATGTACGAGGAGAGGTCAATATGTTTGCAGAATGAAGTACTTGGGTGTTAAAAAAAAAATTCAAAATATTATCACTTCTCAATATATTCGCCTTTTATCACATACCCTCTTCAGACCGGTGAATTAATTTACGCATACCCTCGTGAAAAAAGATTTCTTTGAATCGAAACATGCCGAGACTGCCGCTTTCAGTTTTTCATCATTTTCCAATTTTTTTCTTTAAATTTGAATACAATAAATAAGCACTCGGGGCCAAATATGTACTGTAGGGTGGGTGGTATATTAATTTAAAACGGCACTTGTGCATAGCGGCCTGTAGAGCATAACTGGTGTTTACCGACACATTGTCGTGTAGAAGTTACACGCTTTTAATAAAATTTACTCTTCTTTTAGATTTAATAGCTACTCTTAACTTCTTAATTAAGGTAACATAGTATTTTCCGGTTATATTAACACCTTTGGTTTTTTAATCTAGCAAAAATATTCTTTCCGCATCCCAAAAATGGAAGCCATTAGTGTTCCCACAGATCGCGACACTAATTCCTTAGGGTAAGGCTTACCTTTTTTATGCCATTGCATAGACTCTCGTTTTGACTTAGGATCATAACAACGAATCAAGTTTCATGTCCAGAAATGAATTTTAACCGCACGACGTCAAAAAAGTTCTTACTGCGTCGACTCATTTCTTCTTTTGAAGTGACGTGAGCATTTTAATCACCCATATTGCGCTGACTTTTGTCGTATTAAGATAGTTGTGTAAAATAGTTAAAAATAATTGAAGGTGATCTTTTAACTATTTCTACCAGTTCTTCATCTTCAAACGCGAGTCCTCTAAATATTATTTTTTCTACTTTTTCGACGATTTCTGGAGATTTGGTCTGTGCAGCCCTCCCGAGTCTAGGGTCGTCTTCGATTGGCTGTCTCCTTTATTTAAATAAAGCTTGCCACTTGTAAATCATTGTTTATTTAGGTTAGTGATGTCCGTAAACTGATATCATCTTCTGTACAATGATATACGGTGCCTTTCCCTGTTTAGTGAGGAACTTAATAACGGCGTGATGCTCAATTTTATCCATAACATGTGGGCGGATCGACATGTCGTTCATGCAGTAATTCACGAACGACTGAGCGCACTAAATCGGTACGCACTGCTTATACAACCGATGAACCACGTTTTAAGCCAAACGTAGTAGTAATTTACACCCTTGGGCCTTGTCCCTACTGCGATATTTCACCGCGCGACATTTTTCTCGCAATTCTGTAACACATTGAATGTAATAAAGTAGCCGCATTGGCGATTAAAAATTTTCGAGGAGAAAATCTTTGATTTGATGCAAATTGAACCCGATGCGTTGCGGATTTAGAATTTTATTTCTCAGTGCGGACAAGCATTATTCGGCGAATTTATTGACCTCTCCTCGTAATATTACTTATGAAATTAATAAAGAAAATATGAATGTAAGTATATATATTTTGAATATTACTAGAGATGCGATTATTTGCCACTTTTATCTATTGTATATATTCCAATATATTTCATGTATCTATTCGCGGATAAATATTTCATATATTTTTTAAGAATATTTGAAATGTATTTGTTAAGGAGTAAACTCTAGTTGCGCGTTGGAGCTGGCATGCATCACTTTTTCGGGTTCCGAGCCGAAATGGCAAAAACGGAACCTTTGTAGTTTCGCCATGTCCGTCCGTACGTATGTCACACGCGTTTTACTTACAAACTACAAGATATGTATAAATGAAATTTAACGAAAGGTGTCTTGTATAATCTGCTACTTAGTTCAGTAGTTAAAAAAACAAAAATAAATATTTCTTCCTAGAAATATTTATTTTTGCCCTACTACATCTATGGAATGCCCTCCTGTGGGCCTAGCATGACGCCCTAGACAAGAGTCTTTCTATAGGCTTGTCCTTGTTGTGCTAAAGTGATGAGCGAACGTGACAGTCCTATAGAGATACTCTTGTCTAGGGCGTCATGCTAGGCCCACAGGATGGCATTCCATGCATGTAACAAAAGATGAAAAAAAAAATTAATCAATCATCAACGTGTGACACATATTTCGACAGTTCTTTTAAAAAAAAATTAAGGTTTCTAAGCAATTTCTTTGATTACATGAATAATTTCGGAAATAATCGCTCCAAAAGTTGCAGAATATGTTTCCCCCTCTATTTTTAAACCATATGTCCAAAAAATGTGAAAAAAATAACGGAGGTAACGCGTAATAAATACTTTCAATAAAAATTATTGTCAACATGGTCAGATATACCGTTTTTGAAATATTACAGAAAAACTACGCTTCTCAACAAAAGGACGTAAGTGTCTTGGAGATACGCTCTTTTGTTGATGCATTTTACACTAGTTTAATAATAATAGTCGATATACCTTCTTGTGTTTTTTAGTTATAGGCGACTAAATTGCTTATAACTATTTCGTGCGGGGAATATGGAATAAGTAACAACGTACTTTTTTCATCTGTAGAGTATTTCTTTGTAATAATGGCTTCGGAAGCCTATAATGAGTATGGTTCGACATGGTCTTGGCCACTTTTTTATTTATCTTTTCAGTAATAACCTAGAATACACGTTTGCTCAATTCGCAGTTGCATAAATTGATAAAAGAAGTCTTATTTAATAAAACAACACGAACAAATGGTCCATTCTTTTAAATGTCTAAAACAATTTATTAAAATTAGCTTATATTCTCGATGGCCGTCCCACGAAGAAAGAAAGTGCTCGCTATTTTAATCCGTATCAAATGATGTCCGAACAGCACGACTATTATCTTTTTTTTTTTGAGAGAACGTCAGCGCTCCTAGTGTTCCGAATAGAATGTTGAGAATGTAATTAGTTTTTTTTTGTATTTCCTATTCCACGTGATTCAATTTTACATTATGAATTATTAAATATTACATATGATAACATAAATAGTATATTAATCCACATTAAAGTATGAACTTTAAATTCATGCTTTCATCTCACATTGCTCTTTGCTACATATTATTGTTCATTTAGTGTTATCAGTTGTTTTCTTAAATATTCACTATTTTGAGGGCATGAATTTACTTTATGAAATTAAAGTAAAGGAAAAATGCATTAATTCTTCGAGGTTGTATACTGTTCTATTAAATGTGCTAACACGCAGACGAAATGAAAACACCCCTGTCCTTTATGCCTGTGGCATTTGCTTTCCGCTTCAGGGCATCGTAAATATCTACAAGAAAAGACAAATTTAGTAAAGCAAACATACACAGAAGAAACTATAAAAAATAAGACATCTTAAATTGTAAGAATCTTTAAGGTGATGAAACGCCTAAAAAACCGAATTTTTTTGTGGTCCCAAACTGAGCTCATATCACTACAAACACGACATTTACTTAATAGTTTAAAAGAAGATCCATTTCCTTGAATCATAATACAGGGAACGAAGAATTGTCATCATTATTAAAATACTTTTAGTCCAAGAGATTTAAATAGCATTTCCAAAAAAATTGTCAACGCATCATCTTCAGAGTTAGCTAAGTATTGACTTTCATTAATTAAAAAAATGCGTTTCATTATAATTGTTAATGAAAACTGCACCAATTTTTTTTAAGGAACAGGATCCCATTTTTCATACGAAAATGTTCAAATTATCATAATTTAATACATAAGTTGAATCCTTTGTTTCATTTTAATCCAAAGATAAGAATCAATGCAAATATTAAGCGGTTACTCGCATCTTCTGCGGTAAATCATCACCTTAAACGTGATTTTATTGCCACAACGAGGGTTATTTGATACGGTATAAGTGTAAGCGGCATTGTTGCCGTCCGCAAGGGACGTGGCGTGCGGCGTATGCTAATGCGGAAGTCGGCGACGCGCGTCCCGCCCGCGCGCCCCGCGCCCCCCGCCCAGCGCCGCGCCCGCCCAACTTCTAATGGCTCTGTTTCATAATAATCGAAGAAAGTGAAAACTGCATTCCGACGACACTACGCGCAAATAGGCATCTACTTTTATTGCGGTCGGTGTCACCTCCCCCATAAGAAAATATATTATATAAGTTATATCGGTTGTACAGAAAGAGAAAAGTAATGTTATGAAATTATTTCTTTACGTTTCTTTGTGATCATAACTGTACACAAACATCACAGGAAATGAACTTCTGTAACAACATTACGTATTTTCATATTGGGATTCCCTCTTTCCTTAGTTACAAGAGGTTTAGCCGTCCCGGCTAAGGAAAAGATTTTTTGATTTAACAATTGTTTGTGTGTATAATACTATTTTTTTGTTAACATTCACTTATGTTAAACTAGAAGTGTTGCCGTGTTGAACCGTATTCATTGAGTCAATAGTGATTCTACGGGCCCTAACAAGTTTTAGGTCAATATCCATGAGTTTTTACATTTAGATTATGACGACGAATTCGAATTAAAACATGAGTTAATTTAAAAACTATTTGATTTTCTTCATTTGAATGAAAATTTTTATGACTTTAAAATAATTGTAACAAAATTAACATATATACCAATATGTGAGACGAGTATAGTTATTTCGGGTAACATACTTGTTCGTTTTAGTAGATTTATTTACTAATAAAGCATTGAAGTTATTTACAATTTGGGCAACAAGTAACTAAACAATTCACAGTTTACTTCTCAGCGCATTTACTGTAAACGCAGCCGTGAATAAAAAAAGTACTACCCCATCAAAGATAGCCATACAAATAATACTGCTTACGCTGAATCGTAATGTTCCAAAGAACTAAAGACTTTTAACCTCAAAGCGGGAATAAAGAGAAACTTTATTCTCTGCCCGAAGCTTTTTCGGCCAACATCACTCATCACTCTACACGGCCGGCAGCTACTCCCGCGAAGCTCATTCACAAAAAGATCAAAGTTAGATCAAAGCAGAAAAATCCATCTCTTAGATGTACATCTCCACAGGACCCGGAAAAGAATATAGAATACCCGAATGTAGAATGCTCGCTCGAACACACAAAACAGCTGGTACGAGTAAGAAACCGCTTTGTTGTCGAGAACGCGACGCGGCCGCGGCGGAGACAATGGAGCCGCGTGCAGGATGCGACGCGATCACGTCTCGATGATCGATCAGATTGCATTCAATTTCGAAAAGTGACGAAACAAAAACGACAGATAAGCGATACAGAAATAGCGAGACTTATTCATCGGTTGTTCGTGTATATTTTAGTGATTGTTCTGCCTTCACGGCCAATAAACGAACTTATATGCGTGCCGTCGGCCATATCAACATATCTAACATGATCTATAAGAGTTTTATGATTTCCCTCGAGCAGTCCTCGTATGCATTAAATAAAAAATTTGAAGTAGTATACAGACATTTTTTTAATTATATATATATATATTGCATTTTTGTTTATGTGATATTATTTGCAGGTGATTGGAAGAGTAATGTATTTATAATTTTCGTATTTTAAGTATAGAAAACCTGCAAAGCGATTAAATAATCTCAGATTTTAGTGCACACACACACGCACGCACACTCACTCAATACATATATATCACATAAACAGAAATGCAATCACTAAAACCAACTATTGACAATATTATTAAAAAAATATAAAAAGTTTGATGTTTCATTGAGAGGTAATATGTTTCTCAATAATAACGCCGGACGTAATGGTCATTTGGGAGGCAACATTTTTTATTTAGGTTTACGTTTCGAACCAAACGCCACCTACAAAACATCTAGCACAAAACAGTTACTTCGAAACGTTTATACTTTTTAAGAGTTTTTTTTACATAAACTTTTTCCAGCTGTTTTTGGAACAAAGTGCCTTAACGCGACTTGCGATAGAAGTTGACTGGTGGAAATCGTAATATAGCGAAAAAGCGTTACGCCTTCTCCATTCGACTTTTTTTCTGTCTCTCTTGAAATTTATTATTTATCATTATTTTTTTATATAATTTATAAGTTAGTGTTTTGTATCTAATTTTTAATATTTGAACATTCTTTCTCTAATTCAATAAAACTCTTCGGTTTTTATTTTGCATTATTTATATTGAAAAAAAAAAACTTCGTTTCTGAAGGGGGTCCACCCGACCGCATATTTATTTATTTTTTTTAATTAATCATTCTTTCATACCCATGCAATGGGAAACGCCCACAGAACTCTGCAAACATACAGTCGCAAGTCTTCGCCTATCTCAATACAAAGAATACCGACGTATCGTGACAACACTAATTATAACATTCCGTCCACTGTTATAACGGCGGCGCACGTAACACTCGAGTAAAAGTGAGCGTGAGATAATCGATTGCACGCCGGTTATGGTCCGGCATTGTCCGGTCCGTTTCGGTCGCGTGTGTACGGCATGCTAATCTCTCGCGCTGGCAACACTGAAACCATAGAGATCTCATTCTGAGACACGCTCTCGTCGCTTTTCAAACGAGAACCGGTGTTCTAGTTATGCTGCCGCTTATTATATCGACAATGCCGCGAAACGTCACCGCAGGAGCGATTGCACGATGAGTAATGCGCCAGGGACGTGTGGCATTTCTAAAATCGATACTAGAAAACGTCACTTTAAACTGAATCGTTGGGAGTGTCGCACATTGCTCTTTCAAAATAATACGCCACCGGTGCGCCGCGTACGCGCCAAACTTTATGGCCGCTTATTAAAGTTAGCGATGAGTCGATAACGCGGCCGCATTCGAAGAAAACCTCCCTAAGCGTTATGAGAATTTGCTGTTGCGACGCGACTTATGCCTATATTCAGATCGGCCATAAAGTTTGCCGCGTACTGTATCTAAACCGGATCCCGTTAATGACATCCCTGAAACATAAGTTATATTGCCACGACGTACAACGAAATGAGAAAAATACGCGGCAATCGTAAATTTTGTTTTTATGCCCATACGTTGTATTGGTTACAGATATACCACTGAATTACATTGTATGTAGTCTTTCTGGATAAAATGTGCAATGCGAAAATATCAGCTGTGATATCTATATATAATATATGAAAATAAAAGTCCTGACTGACTGACTCACTGACTCATCGACGCCCAGCCAAACCTTTCGATCTAGAAAAATTAAATTTTACACAGGGGTTCCCTTTTAGGTTGTACACAAAACATGAGGAAGAAAGGAAATTCCGAAATTGTAAAATGGGGGTCCAAAGTTTCAATACTAAATAAGAATTTCGATTCAAAACTTTGTAAAAGTACTTTTAAAAAATAAATAAGTAATATTTACACATTTCTTTTAAATCCTAAATCCACTCCTTAGGTGGTGAAAATAAGTCTAGGAATCGATATGGGTGTCGATATTGAGGTTTTTTGGGATATTTATTGCGAAAATGGCATTTACTTTGGTAAGTTATGCCATTTGAGAATTTATAAGTGCAATAGCAGCCATACTGTTCGCACATCACGAAAAAACTGCTTTACGGAATTTAATGCGGTTTTCACCGTTATTTTGTTGGTGGTCCAATTTAGAAAATAGGGCACATTGTATTCATTTTATGTCCACACGGGCGGAGTTGCGGGTGCAAGTCAGTTTTTATATACAATTACGAAAAATATATTATACTGAATACATAAACATAAGAAAACGTAATTTAATAGGAAAGTGTAACATGCGCAGCCAATTAAGAGGCTTGTTTGAAAAAAACATGCTTTTTTATTGTCCCGTACCCTGATTTTCGTGGGCGACACATGAATGTCAATTTAAAGCAGAAATAAAATATGTCCCCCAGTAAATTTAAAATGTACTGCAGAAATTACCATAATCGAGTAGTATAAGATTTGTATTTTTTGTTGTTATGGCATCGAAATTTTATTCATTCCACTGCTTAGGCAAACCTCACATTTTTTTTTTTAATTTGGAGACTTAAACCTTACGCCCTTTACGCTAAGTGATTCGCATGATTTCAGTGACGACAACCGGAACCGACAGTTTTTTTTTTTTTTTTTAAATCTGCCCCCGTGGCATGGCGACCACGGCCCTTGTATACCATTATAGATGCATTCATCGTGCTTATTTACCTCGCTTACAGTTTTGTAGGGTGGTAGGGGAGGGTTAAATGTTTTAAATTATGTTTTATGTATTATTTTTACATTTTTTTTTTATTTATTATATTATTATTTTTTTTATTTATTTATTTATTTTTTATTTTTATTTTTTTTTTTTTTTTTTGGGAGGGAGGCACAGGTGAAATCACCAAATGCTTCTTTCCCCGAGTGGAACAAGCGTACCGGGTCCTCCGAAAAACAGAAATGACGTCCCACTTGGCGCAAACCCTTACGGGACATGGCGGGTTCTCACAGTACCTACATAGGTTCAAACTGAAGGACTCGCCATACTGCGCCTGTGATCCCGCTAAAATCCAGGACGTGCTGCACGTTCTCGAGGAATGTCCAATGTTTCTGCGGGAGCGTGTGGCGCTGGAAACGGAGATTGGCGTCATTGTCGGGAGGAGGGAGTTTCCAACGATAGTTGAAGACGATCATAAAAAGCAAAATTTTTTAATTACTGCTGCAAAGTTGTAGAAGGATGCTCTAAATTAAATAGAAGTTAAAAGGGAAGGAATGTAGGAATATAGGAAACTGAAAAGTAAAGATTAAATAACAGAATGATGGATTGTTTAAGGGTAAATGAGAATAGGGATGGTAGGGAAATATGTATAAATATTATAATGTAATAGGTTAAGCAATTTATGTAATAGATTAAGAAAAAATGTCATAGATTAAACAATTTATGTAAGAGGGTTAAATAAAAAAAATAAATAAATGAATAAAATAAAAAAATAAAAAAAATAAATAAATAAATAAATTAATAAATAAATGAGAGAGACAAAAAAGAGACAAAAGAACCGACAGTTTACCGTATCCTCCGAAAGACGGAGCGACTGGTTTAACGACTAGTTTAGTTAAAAAACTCATCGGTCAATCCGCCTCGATTAGGATAGAACCCAAGTGACTTGCTGATTCGTAATGCTACGCCTTGAACCACGGAGCCGCCACCGGAGTGTATGTATTATCACATTTCAAATATCTTTCATAGCGAAAAAATGACAAAACTATCCTCTTATCCCCTCATTTTCACTAATAACCGGTATATCTAGATTGCATGCACCACTTATGCGCGCTGCGGCGCTGCGATCGACAAAGTTACGCCAAGTTTGTATGAAACGGCCGTGGCTGTGGACCAACTAGTTATTAGTCGATGTTATCCGGCCGATGAAGAAACGTAATTATTCGTGTGATAACGCACAAGAAACTTTCTTTTCGTTCCGGCCGACCACCGACACTGTAATTTAACATTACGCATATAATAGCTTAACCCTTACGCCTAACGTAAACGAGTTCCAGTAAGTGCTACGAGAGGCCGCGTCGTCGAGTTTTAGCGATAAGTTCTGATTCTTGAAAACGATCGGTTCCTATTGAAACAATAATAAGGTTCGAGCATAAACAAATCCTAAGAGCAGGTACAATGCTATTATTGTAGATTGTGTATTGCACAATTTACATTACATCCGTGAAGAAAAGATCATTTTGTTGTTAATTTGTCCCATTACATTAAAGTGAACTTAATTTTTGATTCTATAGTTTCTTACGAACAAAAGGAAGCAACGTTCATATCCGATACAAACTATTCCATTTTATTCTTCATTTTTATGAATTAACTGCTTGCGACAAAGCGAGGTAACAAACCATTGGAATCATTATTCTACTAGAAACTAGCTGATCCGATAGACGTTATTGCCCTTCCTAGTAGATTGCGCTTAAGTTTTTTCTTTCCTTTGCGCATGTCACACAAATTTAACCAGTAAGTTATTAATTATATTTATAGACTGCGCGAATGTAGTGTGTAAATATGAACTATTTCGGTTTGTAAACATGAAATGTGTAATAACTCGACCACAGCGCCATTCATCAGGTGAAAATTTTGTGATACTTTTTTACCATGTAACCACCGTACATTTTGAATGTTCGTATTTGTCGTTAATTGAGTACAACGTTACTTCGCGTATCTTAATAGATTATAAACCAGTCCATCGTCTCGACAAAAGAAATATATTGTGTCGATATAACTTCACTCGATCAAATCGCTCAAAAATTATACGATCACTAACAAACGCACTAACGTTTATATATACTACAAACTTTTTGTCTGCTGCTAAAGAATCTTGGTTGTTATTTCTTCATTGTAACGTTAATCGTAAACCTGAATTTGAGCCTATTACTAATTCCGATCTTGATCCTTCTACTCTTTCGTCTCGCTTTATTCTGCTCTCATTTTTCCTTCTTCCTCAACCTCTCACGACGTATATCTGTCTACGCTCCTTACGCATCCTTTTTTGTGTGACTGGCTACGTTTCTGATGCCGCACGCGAGAGATTTATTTTTAAAAATGTGCTAATTACTCTGTGGGTCGATTATAATGAAACAAATCCTATACATATGGCCCCAATCTGCACTCAGTTCTTCTTTATAAGCCTCATGAAAGTTCGTCGTGTAGTTTTGGAGATCACCGTGTTTCAATAGACAAACTGACAGAAAAAAATAGTCTCATTTGATTCTGTTACACTCTGTACAAATCCGCGATCAGTGCTTGGCATATATTTTAAATTTGTAAACACAATCGTTTCTATAATTATATGTATAGATATATGTATAGACCTCCATTCTTACCTCCTACCTCCATTCACGCTCCTCCGTCGAGCTATCCCACCGCTGTTTAGCTCGCCCGCGCCGCAGTGCATTTGATTTTTCTTCAAACTTGACTAACTAAAAGAATTGTTAATACACTACATTACTTGTCGTCATCAAATTGTAACTAGAACTCGCCGATGATAACACATTACCATACTTAAAAAAGAAATATATAAATCGGACTACTGGTTCTCGTGCTATAAATACACAAACGGACAGACAGACATAAACACGTAATATAAAGGTACGACGAACTAAATAAATATACACATAAAGTTTGAAGAGTCTGTATCAAATATCTTTTTTAATAGGGCAACTAGTTTGAGCATCTTGAAAATGTATTAGAGAATGATTTATTGCTATAACATTTTGGAGTACATTCACTGTTAGGGATAGCGATGACTCGTATTACAATTAGGCATGCTGCAGGATCGAAGATTCGAGATCGAAGACCATCGGGCCTTCCATGACGTCCTAGAAAGAATATCTCTGCAGGAGTATCCCGTTAATTCCTTGCGCAGATGCGAGCGGTATATAGTAATAGAAAGTCTACTGTCTAGGGCGTCATGCTACGCCCGCGGAATGAGCGACTTAAATTAATATTTAAATCATATGGCGCTTAACATGAACGGCGAATCGATGGCCTATAAAGGACGAAGGACGATTCGTTCAAGAACTCTAGTAATAATTGACTGTGGTTTATTAACTAATACTAGTTAATCGCTAATAATCAGCAATATAAAATTGCGCGTGACTAATATACCGGTTTTCATAAATTATTCTTTTCTAATAATTTTCATTTTTTTTTTTTGATAATTTTTTTTATTTTTGTCAGATCTCACTGAAGGGTCCTTGAGTTTACGTACAATGTTTTGCCTCCGGCGCACAACTGAATTTGTTTTGATGGTACGTATAATGAGCGCGCGCAAATTTAATTGTACAAATTTTACATGCAGGCGACTCAAGATAAAACCAAATTCTCAACTCGTGTATGTACGTACAAAATATGATACAATTAAGTACTTATTTACTTGGAATACAACATTATATCTCGTTTTGACTAGACTTGCATTAGGTTGTCTCGTTAACTTTATGTGATGAACCCTTCGTTGGCGATGAGTAATTTTATTACCAGTGACGCTGTGTCAACAGAGATTCGCAACTTTGTCATCAATCATGCGAGTTTATTATTGAGACAGACATACGAGATACCTATATGGGTCACGTAATTTTAATGTGACATATTTATTACGTGTTCTTTTGTGTAAGAACACTCATATTTATGTAAAACTACACGTAATGAACACCCTGAAATAGAACACGAATCAATAACAAAAATTAATATCCGATTTAAAGAAAAAATAGCTATCGGCAAACTCCTATTAATTATACAGAGCGAGACTTTCATGAGTTAATGTTTCAACTGAGTTTCAATGTTATATTAATATTTAAAGTTATATTTATTTAGTTCCAAATACTAGGATGCTATATTAATAGGTTGGTTATTGTTTTTTTCACAAAAAGGGATTACTGCGATTCTAGCGAAATATCAGGGAAATCATCCGTTGTCCTAAGTTACGACGTCCAATGTCTCGAACGCCTTAACGTACTTGAAGTTCTGCTATTTAATTTTCTTCATAAACTACGAGAGAAGCAATAAAAAAGGACTTCTATATTTCAGTATATGTGTGTGGGTAAACAAATAGACACTTCTATAAATACCAAAACAACAAAATAAGGAAACATTAAAAAAAAAATTCCCCCGAAAATCATACAAAATGTATAAAAGCCTTTATCAGAAGTTGGTGGAAAGCAAATTTGCTCTTTTGAACGTCTTCGCATTGCTCTGTCGTTACTCTTCAAGAATCACGTTTCTAGTCAACAATGGATCCTCATTCATTGTTCCGTTTCAACTCGCCCACCCACTTTGCTCAAAACTGTCAATTCCCACTTACAAAAATGAAAAATAAAACAGGAATGTTTAATTCACACCATATTTTTGATACTACGCCTCTAAAATAATCTCGAACTTTTATTTTGGGTTCCAAGCTTACGATTGATTATGAGATTAAATTTTAAATGTCCTTTATTAATATCTTAACAAAAGTTATAAATGTAGTAAATAACAAAAAGTTATAAATAACAATATGCATAACAATTGTTATATATCTACATATATGTTGTTATTACATAATTGTTACATTACATATGTTAACATTGTAAATATACATATGTGTATTTGTATCGAAAGACATATAATAATATAGACAACATCTAAAATATTGACATTAATCCCCTTTAGCTCATCTAATTAGGACAACTGATACCCGGTAGTGCACAAACAGCGGTGTGCTTCAAACTTTCATGTGCAATAGTTAACTGCTAACTGTTAAATTAAAAAAATAAACATGTTAAAATATCGATAACTTTAGAAATACTAGCATTTGTGCTATTAATTTAAACACAAAACAAACAAAAAACAAATGCAAATATCTATACGATTACCTTAGTTAATTGCCAATTGTGAAGTTAAATAACGTATTTTGACGTGTTTAATATTTAACTTTAACATTTAGCAGTTAATTATTTCAAATAAGAGTTTGAAGCACACCGTTGAAAATGTATTGCCATTTAAAAAAAAAACAAATACAGCATTGTTTGAAAATATGAATAATATCCGCTTGGTGGTTTTGGATGCTATTCTACAACAGACAATAAACAAAATTTAATGGTCATTGAGAATACTTAAGTTATATTTACCCCATTGATGAATGATACCCTCCCACAATGTTTTTACCTCAGATCGAAGGGCTTGGGCCTTGATCTTTCACAATAGCCCGATTCCGGCCAAGGGCTGCTAACGACTATTGTCACTAATGCGATAATAAGTTCATTTACGTACTATAAGTTGAATTCTTCCCCGTCGTCTCTGTCTGTGAACGCTAATCTCAGATGCTACAACAAGCCTTTTCATACGGTTGACAATAATAACTAGACTGATTTACGAGGAACTTGTATATATTAATTTGCAGATTTTCGCTAACCGACTGAGATGTGATGATGTTTGTTTGCCAATTTGCCAAAATAAAAACTCGCCTCTTGAGAATTTTTCTCTCGTACGTTGTGTATATGGTTTAAGTTATGTAGGAGCGGTGTATCAAAAAAATGTTCATATCATAGGTTTAGAGAAAAGTCTCGAGAATATCTATATATTAAGGCAAACTCTCAATAACAAATTGAAGATTCACGACGAATATATCCAGTTCAAAAATACATACTATTATCGAGTAAGATATGATCGCATTTTCTTGGGTTTCATCAATGTGATGTAATGACACTAGTTCAATTTTTTAACTGACTTCGAAAATGAGGAAGTTCTAAAGTCGATGTACGCGTTTTTTTTTTTCTGTATATAATTATCTCATTGTCAATTCGACGAGCATATTTTTTTCCGGTGGGTTAGGTTGTGTGTTCTCTACCATTATCATCCAAGTTACTTCAGTACTAATACTCAAACAAACCTACCAAACCTTAAATTTTTAATATCCATACATATCACAAAGCGGAACCTCTCTCTGCCTATCTGTCTGCCCGTTTGTGCGCTTTTAACTTTAGAACCACAAATCGTTATGATTCTTGTTTTAGTATACTTAATTTTTATTATAATATTTGTTTTAACAAAAACTAAACTAATCAAGACATATTCTACAAAAATATGTATTAGGCGCGCGCCTGCACGGTGAGTCGAAGTGGCTAATTCGTCACGATCGCGAACCGTTAAGAAAAAGCGTTACACAAGCGAATATAGATTACATTGCATACATAAGTATGCTGTGCAGGAAATATATATATATACTAGCTGTCCCGCCCGCTTCGCTGGGTAATTTTTATTATAAATAAAATGGCGAAGGATTTACGGAATTCGAAAAATGAGTAGCCTAGAACTATTTACAAATCATTCCGCATCGAATGGTCCCAGTCCCATGTCTATATGTTTAGTAGTTTTTACGTGATTAGCGAACAAAGACAACCTATTTTCATTATATATGTATAGATATTTCATTTAAGACATCTAACAAACTATATATTTCACCTTATATAGTTTAATTTTCCAGTTGGCGAATCGAAAATCGGAAGTGTATTTGATTTGAACAAGTAGACCTTTCAATGGATTTTTGTGAATAGACTATGAAGGGATCGTTATTTACAAACCGTATCACTTTGTAGTCGAGGGATAGACGTCAAGACCCTCAGCCCACTGTAGAGAATCATCACATGTGATGTACATGTGTAACACATCATCATGTGTCATCATGAGATGTTTGTTAATAGCTATTCTATACACGCGAAAAAATTAAATAAAATTAATTATCATTTAGTGGTGACGGGCTCACATCAAACATCTTCCATTGTTCAAATTATGTGAATAATTGTAACAATCACATCACTTTCATCATAAATATAAATAATTAGTTTCAATCGGTACATAAGTATGATAAGATCTTAATTTTACTATATAACATATGATAAATATACACAATGTACATAATTTTTGAAATACGTACACTAAATATATATTTAAAACTACATTTTTCACTTATTCTACATTTTATAAGCATTTGAAAAGCCACTTGATATTTAATGAAGAACTACTTTGATCGGACAACTGATCTGATCATATAATAATAAAATATAAAAACAACTTGACAACTTAAAAGAAGACCCGTTATTTTTTTATTTTTTTTTGAGGTTTGTAAAATCTAAGAACTCGTTCAAAAGTCTTTAATTCAAAATTCCTCTATATACCTAGAAATCGGACTATTATATATCTCCATAAAACTTTTCTTATAACGACATTGCTACAATTGCGGTTATGAAATAAAACCAACTTCAAACCGTCACTATCGTGCAAATTGCAAGAAAAATATTGTTTATACTGCAAAGGAAAGACTTGAATTACTCGTTGGAACAAGCATCACTGTTTCGATAATAAATTTTAAGTATGGCGAATCATAATTTTTTTTATCTGCATATATCAATTCATGTAGAACGGGTTACATTATGTGACTTTCTTGACAAAACTTAAAAATGGCATCAAGTACCAGCCTTCTTGTTTGAAGCGCTACGACCCATATTTGACATCGAAATGGGTCAAGCATTATTATTTAATTAAATATCAATTAACAAAACCCGCACTTGTTCCATTTGTTTATTACATTTCGTGTACACTAATTAAAGAAATTTCTGCGCAATCACATTTTCTGTGAACTAATTACAATTTTAGGTTAATTATATTGAAAAATATAAATGAAACACGAAATTGTGAATAGCAAATTGATATTACCAAATATAGTACAAATAGTCAAAGAGATTCATTATTAGGTTCTATAACAATACGCGATGATTATGTTTCTAATATTATTTTAAATATTAAATTTTAAGAGGGCAAAAACTCACCGTTTCAGATAACAAAAAAAAACTCCTTTTAACTTGTAGAACGTAGTTATGGCTACAATACATTTCAATATAAAATGTATACAACTTAACTGTTAATGGTAAAATTGTGTCAACTACATATATAATTATTACAAAGAGTTTATTTTGTATGTATACACATATATATAAAAGACTAAACTGACTGACTGATATATTAATACACAGCCCAAGCTACTGGGTATAGAGACTTCAAATTTAGTAGAGATATTCCTGTTACAAAGTTGACGAGCTCTAATGTGAGAAAGTCAACGTTCAGTAAAGAAAAAAATACATATATATATTTTAATTAATCCTCGGTAATATAGGGGATGAAATATATGTAAGATGGAAACTGCTGAAGCTATTTACGTCTTAATTTATATTTAAGCTAATCATTACTAATAAAAAATAAAGACATGCAATGCTTAAAATTAATTCTAATAGTGGTGAAATAACGGTTGAAATTTTTATATAAAAAAAAACGAAATCACTGAAACTATTGACAGGAAAGCGTACATTATATCTGCTTATTACAAATGAAAAATAACAATAGGTAGCATTTTTTGAAAAGTAACGCTGAAAAGGTGAAATAAGGGATGAAATCTTTTATGGAAAAACGAAACTGCTATGGTATTTTCTCCGTTTTTCTTTTTGCATGCTCAAACCATTTATTCGCTTACGAAACTAGCTATACGCTGCAGGCGTGTTATAATATATTATAAACTTCCGAAAAAAGCTTTGCTTCATCTTCATATTTCCACTACTAAAAATTCTAAAAAGCTTTCACTCATAGAAAGTTTCATTATGCACTATCAATATAACCCAAATACCATTTTGATACTACTGACATTTGGTACGTTCTCGTCCAAATAAGAACCGCGGCCGGCAGCAAAATAAATCCACACACGACGAGAAATAGAATTGAAAGTCGAAGCCGGAATCGAAACGGAGAATGGGACCAAAGTCGAAATCGAGCACGGGATCACATTCAGCATGGAGAACGTGATCGGAACCGTAATGAGAAGCGGGACCGAAATCGAGAATGAGATCGGAAACATCTTAGATCACGACCGGAAACTGAATCGGATCTTAAAAAAAAAACAATCGTTAATTTTAGTCTACGCCCTGCACAACAGGCGGGTAAGTAACGGCTAGTCTTTTATTTATGTATGTATGATGAAAACTATTTCCTTTGTTCGAGTATCTGTTGAAATCTGCTGACCGTATTGGTATGGGACGTAGATCGTTCGACGCGGAATCGTGTGTGAGATGGCTACAGGCTATTTAAGAAAATATTGATGAAGAAATATGTTTGTTTGAATGTTTGTCACACACTAACGGTCGGAGCGTATGTAATCAGATCTTGAGATTATGTGTTCTTGAATAGAATGTAGGACACAGTTCATTTAAAAAAAAATTTAGAAATGGTAATTTGTTATTAGTAGCGTTAGTGTCCAAATGAGGATCAAGAGACTCGAAGATCGGTACTGATATTGGAACTGAGAGCGGGACCCGGATCGGACTCGACAATGGAACCAGAATTGATATCGCGAGCAGGACCGTGATCAATGTTAACAGGAATCCATTTTATGTTTACGCGAACGCAACCGCAGACATGCTTCAATCGTAAAAAAAAATCATTGCTAAATTTTATGCGCAACAAAGCGGGCGGTAGACGGCTAGTATATATAACAAAAACGATTTTTTTTTTCTGTCCGGTTTTCAATTAAAAACTACTAAACTGATCGGTATAAGACTTTGACTATTAGACGCGGAATCCTTTGTAGATAATATTCGATTATTTATAATATCATAAATAATTGGATGTTCGTCCTTCAAACACGCACTAACGGCTGGACAGATTGTAATCGAATTGTATAGAGTCCTGGAACAGTTTTTATGAAACAATTGTATGAACCACAAGTAACAATGGTATCCAATTGGTTATCACTAACAATCGATGTTAGTGATAACCAATTGGATAACCCAAGTAAGGAATTGAGAGCGAGACCGAAACCGGACCCGACAATGAGCCAAAATCGACATTAAGAACAGGACCGTCATCGGGATCAGATTTAACGACATATTCGCCGTTATAAAGGATGAAGGCATTCAGTATAGATCCACGTCAACGAAACCCCGGGCATATTGGAACCATAAAAAAGAAACAATCATTGCTACATTTTAATTTTACGCCCGGCGTAGCGGGCGAGTAATGGCTAATATATACTATATTTTTGTTCTGTGTCGCATTCATGATTGCGATGTTCAGTCACGTTGGCGCAATAATTACAGCGTTCATGTAAGTATGTACATATATGTTTATATTGTATATGACCTCATAACCCCTAAACGTAAAATTATTTATCACGTCACACCAGTTATAAAAGTGAATGTATGTGAATATGATGTATTTTTGTTACACTGAAGGCTGAAATTGAAGAAATTGTCATTAAATTTTGTAAATATAAAGAAATTAAAACAAAATGTACTCTGTATCATTCAGGTATAGTAATAGCTTTCTATAAATATAAAAAAAATTAGAATTGGTTGACTAATTCCAAACATTACCCTCTATATGCAAACACACAAATTATACTTGTTTATAATATTAGTGTAAATATTAGAATAACTAGTTGAGAAAAGAAAATAAAAACTTTTCAAATTCATCAATCATTTCCTAGTTCTGAACTTTTTATATAATTCCATTCGTCATTGTATCAAACCCATTACATGCTCTGCGTCGCCGATGCGTATACAACCTTGACCACAACTTGCCACAATTATGTTTATAAACTCCAATCAATTTATCCCAAACATTAATATCAATCAGTGATACTAACGTAAAAAGCAGTGACTCTATTGGAATGTTTGTTTTAAGCGTATTTTATTCTATTATCTGCCGAAAAAAAATAATAATAATATTAGAGGTCAAAATACCATAGACACATATTTTTTTTTCTGTGGAAAATTCTAACGGTAATGGACACAACGCCCACCACGATTTCGAATCAGCGTGATGTGATGTCACGACAAAACAATAAGCGATACATGCGGGTCACTTGCGATAGATAATACCGATGGATAAACCGGGAATTTTAAGAAGTCACGCCTTCCGGAATCAATTCTAAAGGGCGAAAAGGCTTTTAGAAGATTCGGTTATTAAACAAATAACACGGTCATGTATTTTACGTATAACGATTGTCACGTTTTATTACATATAAATGAAATAGCAATAATATTATACAGATTATTAAAAAAAATAATCTGCTCGTGAAAACTATTGTTTTACGTTTTCATAATTATAAAACTTAATTATTAAATAATCTCTTCGATTCTGAGTTTGTCAGACTTCACATATAAGAACATTGCTTTTTGCCTATAGCTGTACTTGTAGCTGTCGTTCTCTTGTATAATGAAATTGAAAATAACTAAACACCATTATAAATACTGTATACGTGTGAAATAAAACCTTATGAATCCTTATTATATTATTATTATATCGGGTCTTGCCTATGTCAGCGTAACATAAAATCCCACTCTTATTTCAACCTTGTTTCAATCCCAATCGCAAAATCAACCTTATCTGACCTGAATGTGACAATTACAAACTACATATTATTTCAAATTAGACCGTATATTTTCCTGCCAACTCCATTCTTCAGTGTTCAAATCGGCAGTGTCCACGTGTGTGACGTACGCATATATACTAACAAAACTTTTAAAAAAATTAAGTTAATGACTTGTCCCTTATTTCTCCGACACTTTTCTAGGATTCCGTACCCACATATCGCTAAGGGTCCGTGGTGTGTTCGTCCGTCCGTCTATTACGGGGCTGTAGCTTTTGAACTGTGATAGGAAGACAATTGATGAATTGACGAGTGTACTACCATCGACACTATGACAGCAAGTAATAAAAATAAAATAAAGTTGAAAATGAAGGAGGGTCCCCGTGCAAGAAACATATTTTTTTCAGCATTTTTTGCTGGATCTTAACTTGCTGGTTTTTAGGAAATATCTACATACGCCAGGTTTCCGTTATTGTTATAAGTGTCGCTTTCAATCCCAAATCCAGTTTCTGTTTTTATTCTCAGATTCGTTTTCGCTCTGATCCAGCCGCATTTTTTTTCTGTAGCATTAAAACGTCCATTGCAGTTTCAATACAAAAGTTACAATTTATGTGATATCACAGATTGTATAAAATTCACCGGTTTAAGTAAATTTGAAATAATATGGGTAAGTATTAAAAGAGAGCACGCTGACGATTTTTATTCTGATTTGATTAACGATTAATATATTGACGGGCAAACAGACATTGCATTTTGTAATATATAATGATTACTTGCTATTATTTCTATGAATCTCATTTTTACAAATGTACAGAATTAAAAAAAAATGCATCATCGAAAATTCTTTAAAATTTTAGGAACCAAATAATAGCAAAAAGTTTCGTATTAATATAGTGATGTGATAATTATACATACCAACTGTAACTGACAAACGGAACCCTAATTCATTAAGGATATAATGAGATGTCATTAACATACTGGTAAAGTGCGAGAACCGCCTGGACCATATGTCGGTCACCTTCGCCCTCACAATCATATCTATCGATTAATTATTTTCCAATTATCACTGCGAGATACATCCCAAACACTTCGTCAGACGCGTAGTTACAACTATAATGCTATACATGTTCATTACGTTTAAGCGTGCTACATAGAGGATTATTTATTATGATACTCCCAGTACGCGGTGGGCTGTCTTAATGTGACCACCGAGCTGCTATAGGCACCGCAAAGTTTATCACAAATAAATTATTTTATGTTACTCTCATTAAAAAGAAACTACAGTGAAATTGAATACAATTCAATGACTTAACTTTTGTGAAGTCCTACGATGTCAGTGGTTAGTGTTATGAAGACGTCAATAATGCGCTTACGCAAAACGATAATTGTGAAATTATGTAAGTGTGTGTACTTGGAAATTCATATTAAAATAAAAATAATGTTTATAGAAATCTGTTTCGTAAAATTTAAGTTAAATAAGCGTCTGAACTTATGTCGCTGGTGAGAATCACTTAATTTTATTAAAAATATATCATATACAGAATTCGACGATTTTCGGAATAATTCACGTTTGCTACGGCGGCGCCATCTGCGTTTTTCCTTTTCTGAATAATTTACGCCTTGTTCTGTTCGGAAATTAGGTTAAAAGTACGATAACGACGGGAATTTTAACGTTAACGTTAATAAATAGATTCCGCGATACCGAGAACGACGCCGGCGGTGGCGAAAATACAAAAATGAGAATGAGACATTTTTTTGGCGGGCGCCGAGTCAAATAAAATGCTGAGAGATGCTTCTGCTCGATTAACTTAGTTTTAAGGCGGCGCCAAGTCGCACCTCATTAAAAACGTGCGTAGATATGTATTATGTACCTGATGTGAAAGTTTCCAATTCTCGAGGCCCTCGTTTTACGACTTAGCACCACATAATGCGCTTTTACTGAATTAGAATACGCCTAAAAATATAAATGGAGTGTTAAAAACATACTACGAAAGTGTAATAAGAAAGTTATAAAAATATATGTACATACATACATACTTGCAATATTTGCAAAATATTTTTTAATAGTCGTGTACGTAACTATACCAATGTAGATGTTTATTTATTTATTTACATATATATATATATATATATATATATATATATATATATATATATATATATATATATATATATATATATAATATGTTAAAACTTCAGACAGGTCCAACACACTAGCATGTTAATAGCTTTCTGCACCTGCAAAAACACAAAGTGTATTTTAATGCTGCCGAATCCGACAATTTACTCGCGGACTCACGGTCGTAAACTCTGTAGCTATAAATGTAAAGTTATGATTAGACTCGTGTATTCATATCATTGCACTGACGTCTAAATGTTAAAAGTGTAGAAATCGATTCGCAACGGCGCACCGTCAATTAGCGCTGCATTCGCGGCGACGACTTGGCGCAAGATCATATCTGCAATAGAAAACGTATTTATTGTAGAGATTTAAATTTTTTTAGGCAATTCAAATCTTAGTTTAATCGTATATAAATAATATATACATTGCAACGTTCATATTTATTGCTTCGTTTAAATGCATTCTGTAATATTGAAATATAGTTTTTAGGAAGATTAAGTTAAACATTATCAATACAACGTGATCTTTTGTTGCGCATTTATACTGTTTTTTCAAAGTTAGTTATTTAATATGTAAAAATTGCATTTTGTCAATGTTTTAAAAGATATGTAATATTAAAAAATATGAATCAAAGAAATATCTTCTTTCTTTCAGTATTAAAATAGATGCGTCTATTTAGACCCTTTGCTTATTGTACATATCCCAAAATATTTCATACATTCGCGTTTATTTATTTAATATTTCTTAAGAATATGGAATATATTCTTGAAGTGTAAATTCCAGCCGCAAGTGAGAATTAACAAACACATCGTTTTTTGGATTTCTAAATTATCCCAATATCCATATTAATTATTAGGTCGGGTAAAAAGGTTTTTCGTACTTCATAACTAAAAAGAGGCAGTAAAATTTCTTTGCTTGTGCTATTTGCATTGAGCTAGTTTTCATACCATTAAATAGATGACATTTAAAAAAAAAAAGTTAAAACGGTGTCCCGCCGATTTTCTATTGTTTTTCTGTCCACCAAAATGACTGAATCTAACGTAAAGATTCGCTATATCTCGAAGTTCTATTACAAAAAAGGGTCAAATGTGACACAAGCCGCGAAAAAAAATTGTGACGTTTATGGACCTAATGCAGTGTTGTAAGTTACAGTGTTGGTAAGAATGGCACAAAATCGGTTCAAGCGTTTTCAGCCCAGTAATTTTGATGTCAAAGATGAACCTCGCTATAGCCGTCCTGTTACGGGTAAAGTCGATGCCACTTTGTAAAAAGTGGATCAAGATCGAGTTCTTACGACATAGCGGAAGAGCTAGAGAGTGGTCACAAAACGGTTTTGACACATTTAGAAAATCTGGAGAAAAATCTCGATACTTGGGCCCCACATAAGCTCACTGAACGAAATCTAATGAATCGTGTATTCATTTGCGATTCTCTATTGAAATATAGTGAAACCGAACTCTTTGAAAAGATTGATCGCTGGTGATAAAAAATGGATTACCTACGATAAGAACGTGAGAAAAAGAATCATGGTCAAAAGGCAAGCAAGCTCCACGGACTATAGCGAAACTCGGATGAACTCGTAAAAAGTTGATGCTGTATGTATGGTGGGATAGAAAGGACATTATTCATTATGAACTTTGACTGCCAGACAAAACCATCAATTCGAATTTCTACTGCTAACAGTTGATGAGACTGAAGCAAGAAGTAGAGAAAAAACGGCCGGAATTGATCAACATTAATAGTGTGGTTTTTCACCATTAAACGCCAAACAACACACATCTTTAGTCACTCGATTAATATAGAAAGAATATGGTTGGGAAGTGTTAATGCGTCTACCTTGCACTCGCAGATGTTCACCTGTTTCGGTCTCTGAAAAATTCTTTTTAGTAGTGTCAGGTTAACATCAGGAGAGGACTGTTATAAGTACTTGTCGCAGTTTTTTGATCGGAACTCCCAAAATTTCTACAGCAATAGGATTATGTCACTACCCTACAAAATGGCAACAAATCGTTGAACACAATAGCATACATGTATTATAATTAAATATAAATAAAATATGAGGAAAAATTATTTTGAATTTGTTAATAGAATACGAAAAAGCTTCTTCCCCAATCTTATACTTTGCGATATTTTACTTTTTCTTATTATTAAAAATTACATCGAGCATTCCATCAGTTGTCAAAAGACTTCCTTTTTTTTTATAATATTCTTATAAATCTGTGCAATCATCGTAGATATTATCGTGATCACTAATCACCATGGAAAACATCACAAATTGGCGAAATTAGTATTTGGGACACGACGGACCATCCCACTAGCCGAACCCAGCGCGTGCCGTTTCCAAAGCGCGCCCGCCGGCCGATACAGGCAAATATTGACAATCGCTTTACCGCAGTACGTTGGTGGGCTAATCTTACTAATTGCGTTATTTCTGTGTCGAGACCCTTGTTGACTGCAGACCTACATTGCGACCTTCCAGGAAGGTCGACGTCAGGTATTGTCGGTGCCTTTGCTTCTGACCGTTCATCGCTCGAGCGCTCGCTGCAAAAATATATGAATACATTTTGCTGCGATAAATGTTTCACTGTGAACCACTTCTGCTCTTTAAATATGAAAGCGTTTTGATTTCACGAGGTGCGCGCACGTCGCGTACCGAATGTACGCCGATTGATGCTTAACGTCTGTATCGTAAAAAATTGTTATTTCGTTTGCAAATTTTCTGAAGCGCTTTTATTCCACAATGTTTCTGTTTCGATCGCGATATTGAGAGAGCGTTCCATTTAAAAGCAACGTTTTCATGGTTCCGTAACCGGCAGATATAAAATGAAAAGCTATCATTAAACACCGAACGATGAGAAACAATCAATTGAAATTGTCATGAATCGTATGTGATGTTGGCATAAATCCTGAATATAATATATAAGAAAATACTTAAAATTAATAAAGTAAATAAAATAATAATAATGAACAAACGGGCCTCAGTTCAATAGGAAAAACGATACTAATTTTATATGGCACTAGAATGGTCTACTACACTCAACACGTGGGTTTGATACAAATGATGATAAAGACGTTAGTAGGTATACATTACATTTTAGTAATTTATTGATCTGCTTGGTTGATGTTTGTTACTCAAATCGCTATAACAAGAAATGAAATGTATATTAGCATATGATTGCTGCATTCGTCCCATCATGTGTCGGGGAGCGTAATACCTGCACAGTATATCATTCGTAGCCGATCCAGAGCGGCAAAGTTACGTGCGTTGCACGGCAATAGTCGATCAGATGACAAAATGTATTTGAAGAAGTAAAATGCTAAATTTCGTAAATATTCCCTTGAAAATTACTTAGTTGTGAATTGAGTAAAACAGACAGTGAACGTACGTTTATGAACTATATAAAACTATAGAAATATAAAGTCACTAGCCGCGCACGGTCGACGACTGAACGCGCGGTCTTATAAGTTTATTTTTGAATCATTAACGCCTCCGCAATGCATTTTGGAAGTCCAACGTTTAAGTAAAACTTAACCTATCGACAAAGTCACTGTACCGTTTACATGTATACAAAATTTAATTTAGATCGGATGTATGTAGGTCAATAGTTATAACGGAACTAAAAAATCTCTGTAGATTTATACATTAATATAGATATCCTTAACACCCTTTCTATGTCGACCCGTTTTAAACGTTATCAGCCGTTAAAACGTAAGCTCAATTAATAGATTCATAGTATCAAACAAAAAAAAACCCTTCTAAGTACGTATACTGTGATGGACAAATACGGAACTCTATACTGCGCGTGGAACGACACGCACTTGGCCGGTTTTTATTCCAATGTTTAACACTTAAATGTAAAGCTTGATCGACATATGACTTGATCTGAATCATAAATCTATTTGAAAATATTTCACAATATTATTCTAAGGAATTTCTTTCGCACATAAAAGAAGACTGAACAAATACTTTTTTGCGTGGTTTGTCTTCTTTGAAATCGCTCAAGGTAAAGTTTGACCGGTTACGGAAAAGAGCCCCTCAAAGAAGTTTATATCCAACCGATGGATAGAAAAGGCAACAATAGAACCCGGTTCAGTGCGGCTCGAGCCGGGGCCCGGAAAGTCCTTATTTCCTGGCTCGACGAACCTTCGCAACTGTATTAAATAGGCGCTCTGTGCGCCCTCTATCCGTTTCTATCTATATGTTAAGCGCGAGCTGTAGGATAGCTGTCACTACACTTACAGCGCCGGCTGCTCTACTTTCGAGCTGTTGGTTGGCTGTGTATACCTCATGCATGATTATGACAGTCTGTCGTATCTCGCATATCGGTCTGCTAGGTCACCGCAGTGTTTGCTAATTAGAAATTGTGGCAAATGCTAGTCAGATTTAGCTATCGAGAGATTATCCTCGTATTCTTTTAGTGTAAAATGACTTATCCTACACTTGTAAAATATTCAGTGCGCGCGAATCCAATTGTTAAAAATAAAACTAATTGTAAATTTCAAAAGTCACACATCTTCGGATGATCGTTACAGTTTCCAGAGAGATGAAAGGTGGCCTGGTTTTTGTACGAACAATTGTATAGTCCTTCTAAATAGACGAAATAAATACATTTTGAACTAGATACATTTCCATCAGCATCCCTGGAAATACGATACCTCAAATCCTCAAGAGATGTTTTTAATTTGTTCGCCAAGTACTTTACATTTAAAACGACACTCCGCAAGACTTTTTTCCAAATTGCCTAATAAAAATTTGAAAGTAATGAAGATAGAATATCAAAACTTTATGTTATAAACTTTATATTAATTTTTCCTTTTCATCAAACAAGTTTCGGAAATATGCTTGAACCATTAAAAGAAGTAAAGAAATGACGGACCTAAACTGAAACATGTTATATGTAGAAATATGAATCTGATATGGAGAAAATGATTTGTATTTATATGGTATCAATAAATTACAGCGACGTCAAAAGGTCAAAGAGGAACCTCAAGGGTCTTGAGTCATAATAGATCTTTGCAATGAGGGTTGTCTAGAACAGATGGATATCATAGGACGCTCGCCGAAATGTAGACGGATAGAGGAAAAACCGCTATAGGAAGATATCTTTCTGTTACCGCCGTCTTCTAATCGTGATAGAAAAGTATAGGCGGATCGTGACCGGCCTATATGACCGATAAGAATAGTTCATTTTCATTAATAAAATGAACTATTTCTGCACTTAATAAATCATTGTAATGCTTGGAACACGAAATCCTGCTCCCTGATCAGTGGAGCTACTTCTGGCGTTGTTTATCAGTGTAAACGTTTAGTCACCATTGAGTATAATGTTGAAGCTAAGCAGGGTAAACGATAGACTGAGTGACAAGATATCGTGAAACGTCGATGTGTCTGAGTCCAAGAGACTGTATTTCAATGAGTTAAAAATTAGCACCACAGAAATACAAGCTAAAGCATCGGATATTTAATAATAGATATGGTAATTATATTAACTGAATCAACTGTAATAATTTATAATACATATTAAATCGAATTGAATAAATAAACAAATAATTGAATTTAATATCCTTTAGTAAGTATAACTCGATATTTCTATACTTATTTCTTGGACTGTCGCACGCTAACGAACCGTCCTTTATTTCACCTTCTACGCCTTATTTCCTTACATATACTTATGTTTTGGAATTTTTCAATTCAGTTGCTCGAATGTACGATTTAGGGCCGTAATAAAAATAGAATATAAGCATTTTTAATTTTATGATTTATCTTTGTGTCTATATTCCTATGATCCAGAACAGTCTGTCGGTCTCTCTTTTTTAAGTTTCCGTACCCAAAGGGTAAAGAACGGGACCCTATTACTAATACACCGCTGTCCGTCCGTCCGTCTGTCACCAGGCTGTATCTCATGAACCGTGATAATCTGGTGCCGCTATAACAATGAATACTAAAAAACAGAATAAAATAAATATTTAAGGGGGCTCCCATACAACAAACGTGATTTTTTCTCGTTTTGGCTCGATATTAATAACGGCAACAGGTAGACGCTTGAAATATTCACAGAATATTTAGTTTATATTCACTTTAGAGATGGACGATATATATCGATGTATTGTAAACACTCGATGCCTCCGACTCTAGTGTGCGGGGATTTTAATATAGATTTATTGGAATCTAATGAGAATGCACCTTTAAAAAAATATTTTGAGCATATTGACTTAAAGTCAAAACTTCCTCGTATTGTTACCACAACGGGTTATACTCAAATAGATAATGTGTTTAGCAATATTGACTTGAATGTTGGCACATACTGCGCCCTCTTTAGTTACCATAACCCTTTATGGATACAATTTCGAATTGAGCATTAGATTTAACAACAAATAAAATTCCGTACCATTGTTATACATGATGGTACGGAACCCTTCGTGCGTGAGTCCGACTCGCACTAGGCTGATTTTTTTTTAATTTTTAAGACAAACGATCGTAGCAGAGAGAAAGACGAACACGCGATGGATATTATAAAGATATGTTTTTTTTTTGTTTAAAGTTCAGCGCTCCAATAGTAGAGTAACTGTATTGCATATTTTTAAATATACAATAGATTTATATTACGCAACAAATATTCAAACAATAAAAAATTCTGTTGTGGAATAACTTGAAAGGTTTCGTGCTACATTTTCTGTAAATTAGTTACATCCAAATACTCTTTTTTTTTAGTTATCGCAATTACAATAAAATCGGACCAGAATCGTATATCGAAGTCGCGCGACCTCAGGCCGGCTGCCGAACTTTAGTACATTCCAACTTCTAGTAAGAATGGGACGAACAGAACATAGTGAATTAGTCAGAAAGTTTTCGTAGAACATAATTACTTTCAGTGTTCTTTTGCCTTCCAGAGTTATTACTATACCTAAAGTTAGGGCAATTAGCCTGTCCCATTACTGGCTATCTGGAAATAAAACTTTTGAGGTTAGGTGTATCATATCTTAAGTGCCTTTCTAAAATGTTATTTTAAGATCGGTAAGAACAATATCATAGATTTCTTTTTAAGTTTAGCGTAATATGACGGAATGTAATATAAACTGAATAAACACGTTCAATCTTTTTGCACATATTCATTCAATAAAATCAACACAAGGAAATATTTTTGAGTCATATGTATAAAAAAAATAGGTGTAAGTTAAGATATTTTTTATACTTTTAATTTTTTCCAATTTTTTAATCTATGCTAAAATCGAAATTCTCGATATTTGAAATTATAGAATAAAAACAATATGTGTTTCACTGACATATTTCATCTGGGTAGTTGTCAAATATTGAAAAAAACACGTGTCAACATCATCGAAATTATCGAAAGAGATTTAATATGATAATTTTATGTGTATTCTTTTATTAAATGTATTATTCGTTTATTAAATGTATTATTTTATTAAATGTATTCTTTAAGTTTTTGTATATGAAATACGCGGTATGACAGTTTCGTATGTTGACGAAGAAATCATGAAAGCTGTTCCACACCTCATCGCTTCGTTCGGCGCACCGCCTCCCTTTCGTCACATCACACGCAAAAGCTTTTCACGCTACCTATTTATTTATTTTGTATTGTATCTCGAAAGGAGGTACACGCCACGGCCGATATCTGCCTACCGTCATTCGTCTTTTAGATGTTCTATTCATGAAAAATCTTTGCACTACACACAAAGACATTATTTTCGGTTGAAAATAGAACCTGATGCTCCACAGAGCAGGTGTACTTAGTGATGTAACTAGGCACGTTTAAAATCGAATACGCTTTTTGTTTCAGATCTGCGACCGGCGCGCGTCCGGTATGATGTAGGCGGCCGACGGCGCTACTCTCCCTTCAAGGTGAGCGCCATGTGTACTCATCAATCTGGGAGCGGCGATTGACCGTGACGTAACACTTGTATATTGATAATCAACAGATCGTTAAATGCTCATAGAGTAGTAGAGTAGTCCCACCTCGTTAATGTGCTTTTTACTTAGCCTTAGTGAAGATTTAACACTTAATAAATTCACTGAATAGTCATTCTCGAAGATAAAAAGTAATTGAAATATATAACATCTAATTTTACCTTTTTACAATGTTATAAAGCACACATGTTTTTAAGGACATTATTCATAGATAAGCATATTTAAATAAACCCTTGCTGGTCTAAAAGACGTTGTTTTGGCCTTTCCGAATGGTGGCGTGTAGGTTTTTGTTTTATATTTTCGGGTATTTTGCAAAATATTTTAATTTTTTTGTAACTACGTATATATATTGTGTAAATATGAATATCTCTGTATAGAAGATTTATTTGACAACTTGACCACAGCGCCCTTATCGGGTACATATTTTTACACTATACCTAAACGTGTTATTAATATGAATCAGTTTGTTATGTATTATGTTAGGGTTATTAACTATAACCCGGACACAGCGCCACCTATCGGTTTCAGGTTTTGCGATTTTCTAATTTGACATTAAACCGATATATTTATATTCCAAATATGAGACTTTTGTTATAAAAATACATAACCAATTTGCTCACTAACGTTTTAGATGATAATTAAATAATATTCAACGGTAAAGTCATCGATAATAAAAACAAACAAATGCAACTAAAATTAGGGACTTTTTGTCTTTCGATTAATTTATTTTGCATAAATAAATATTAAGTCGTTGTTTGACCTCGACATCGTAACGCTAAAAATACACCATTATGCTGTATCTAATACGGGTTTTTTTTTATCTCGATTTATCCCTCACAATTCTATACACGGCCCAGCGCCCATATCGCGCGGCGCACTGTTCGTGTGCTAAAGCCGGTCGCCGGAGTCCGGCCCGACCTTTCGAAGGGCGCGTCGCGCGTGCACGACGTACGAGTGCACCGGCACGGCACCGGCCCTGAGGCGCACGCGTGATGTGTTTGTTATTCGTACGGAATCTCGTTTCGGTTCAGCTTCCGTCGGCGTCGAGGGCTTCCAGAAATACATCGCCGCTCTCGCGCCTCCCGCCTTATCGTGTGTGTCGGGTCTTCTGGGAGAGACGAAAAAAAACAAAAATAGTGAAATTAGTATAAGCGGTAGAATTTCTTTAATGAGTACAAGCGAAAGCTTCGTCAGTATGCTGCATGGCGACATAAACAATGATATACCCGGTGAGTGAAAATATCGAAGGAAGAAAATAGCTCATGTTATAATATATTCCAACAGAATATCACCTTACTTAACTCCGTGTTTCGAACTGTATTTTATTAGGCAATGGGTGTGATTTTGACACATCATAAATTAATTCGTAAGTAACATTATAAATAAAAAAATGTAGGTATTTTTCGATTCGTTGATTTTCGCTTCTTTCGACAGCAACGG
Organism: Eumeta japonica; assembly: GCA_005406025.1. Classification (NCBI taxonomy): domain Eukaryota; kingdom Metazoa; phylum Arthropoda; class Insecta; order Lepidoptera; family Psychidae; genus Eumeta; species Eumeta japonica. Next base: position 47,588 of record BGZK01001722.1, read on the forward strand.
ACCTGTAGATCGACTTTATTGGCCGGAGAGTGATATAGTGTGACTATATATCCCGCACAAAATAAAACTTTTGTGGTTTATGGATTGGTTTGATGTTGTAACGATTCGTAAGAAGCTTTTTATCTCATCAAAATGCGTAGTAGAATCGCAATTGAAAGCAGGATCGCAATCGGAATTGAGGGCGACACCGGAACCGGTATCGAGACCAGGGTTCTGATTGGAATTCGTTTCGTATATAAAGTAAAGGAAATTGATTTTACGCGAGCTAAAACTGGTTTTGTCATAAGAAATTCATCATAAATAAATTTAAATTTGAAACCAGCTTTTTAGTAAACCATTGATTGATAACTATTTATGGACTGTAACCATTAAGAAGTATTCGACAATCTATTGACTACTAGAAACACGATCTATTATTTCCTTTAAGAATTTAAAATTCAGTTCAATTGTAATAAATTTGGTTTGACACTTTTTTCTTGAAACTAATATAAAATGGTCCTAACTTATAAGCCACTCATTATTTTATCAGTTTTTTTTCCGAGCGTTGCTTTTAGATATAAATATAAAGATAGCCATTTTTGAAATTTTGTGTCAAAAAAATGTTACAGAAAAACTGCCATGATGTATATTGTTCTTTAAATCGAACTTTCACTTTATCCCTACACGTTAATCTTAAAATTTAATATTATTTGTTTTCCATTTAGTGCCCTAAAACAAAGTTCCCAAATAGGAAATTTAATGTTTGAAATTCACAACTTTGTTTGATTAATTGTTTATTATTACTGTACAAACGAGACGTTTCACGAATTACGATACCCTAGGCTTGGTCGTTTTACATCATAAATAAGAATATTTACTGCGAAATCTCATATTATGCTGTTGTTTATAGTTATAAATATTTGCTTTGATTTCAATAATTGCAACATTTTTATATCGACGTGACAGATAAAAGGACCGAGCTATAACATTGGAAAAAGTGTGAGTGGTCAAATGTTTGAAGAAGCGACCACATTACATCGTGTCTAACATTTATCAACTGTCACCATATATCAAAATTATTTTTCTTTGTTATTGTAATATAAAAATGCTATTAAATCTAATGAGAAATTTACTTGTACAATGAAGATACTAAATTAGTTCTTTTTTGTATTGTCCTTAGAATTCTTCTATTTTTTCTTATTTTTTGATAAGCTGTACAGAAGCCCAACCCGAGACGAAATGACACCTTTCAATAATTTATGTGAAATTATCTCCGAGAATAACGCCTGTGACAAACAAACAAACAGACTGACATTTGCCAAGGTGATCCCACGACTATTCCGTTATTGCCATTTGAATACGGGACGCTGTGAAACGTTAATAATTCCTACGGAACATTCCTAAGCTAGCTCAATACGCACTTGCTCCGTTTTCTTCTTTTAATGTTTACACATCGTAAGTAAATATCTCCAGTCGCACTTCAGTTGATTCGCTTCGAGAATTTCGACGATTTTTTTTTTATTCACGATCCGAACGGAACAGTGCATCAAGTTTAAAATGAGACGTGCTCTAGAAAGCGAAGGAAAACGGCGATGAGTAAGCCCACTTCGGCTCCAAAAATACAATACGTATGCAGGAGCGGTGGGCGCGCGCCGCCCGGCGCCCGATGGGCCTTTTATATTTGCGTCTCGGACCATAGACCTCGGAAGACCGTCGATGTAGGCGGAACTGATAACGGCTGTTTGTAAATCCACAAAAGGCAATTCGAATGCGCAGCGGTATTGAACCATTAATGCCGTGGGGACGAGATGGCCTGTATTAGATGAAGGGCTTCTCTTGCACGTCCTCCTTTTAAATCGACTATCGACAAAGAGTTCCTTTTAGGTTCAACAGTCAAAATAGTTTTATTTTTATTTAAATTAATGTCGTGGAAGGAGCCTTTAAAATTATGCCCGTTTCTGAAGATGGCCGCTATATTGTTTTAGCGATTATTCGGTGACCTCTTTAATTCACTTTTTATAAGTTAATTCGAAAATCCAAATTCATCTCAAAAGTGTTTTTTTATTAAAATTGACGATTTTAAGCAGAGGTCATGTAATAAGTTTTTAGAATTAATCCCGGTTTACGAAGATGCACCGTTATGTTGTTTCACCGCCTCATCCACGACATTCTTTGACACCAAGAAGGGGAGATGAATGAATTCCTCCACGAATGAATAGAAGAGTGAACTAATGAAAAATGAATTTCCATTGTTAAAATAAATCTCGGTGGAGCGCGTGAACTTATTAATGTATGAAGTATCGGTCATTATATTTGGATACAGGTCTGAATAATTAAATACACTGCGTATGTACCTTCACACCAATTGCAACACAACTAACAATAATAAAACGTATCGTCAACATATAATATTTGTATTAACATCGAAATATTAAAAAAAAACAAATGGAAGTGTCACAACTAATATTGAAGTAGGCATGTTTATTCGCCTCGAAACGGTACACGCGTTCCATTTTAAGGTGCATTAGCATAGAACAAGACAGGCGCAAACAACCGTCACGACACATCATCGAGTCCACCAGACCGCAACACCCGAAAACCGAGTAGGAAACGATAGTGAAAATGCTGCGACGCGCGCACGCACCCAGCGAGCGTCGGCGTGCTCGAGCGGTGACCAAGTTAAAGGAAGACATTATTATGTCTAAAAAAACACCTCTCGCCGCCAAGATTATGGGAGGGTACGCCTGTGCAGATGGGTGATTAAAAAACTGCACTAAAATAAAGCCATATAATATGTATAATAATCAACTGTCGGATTTAAATTTTAAACTTGGAGGAAATATTTTTTATAGCATATTCTAGGGGCAAACGAGCAGATGAGCCATCAGGGAGTAGATGGTCACCGCCGCCCATGGACACTCGCAATCTCAGAGGAGTCGCCAGTGTACTGCTAGCCTCTTGGGAGGGAATCGAATCTAATGGTGAGGGTATCGGGTCGATGGCGGAGAATGGGGGGTTAGCGGACGACCTCCCATGGGCCCTCCGGCAATCTTATCATAAGGGCCGAATCGCAGAAGCGCCACGGATCACCGATGAATCTAGTCTCGCAACCTCTTCAAGCTTCATGCAGGGAACTCTCACTCACTGAACGAAATGCAACATCGAAAGCTACCACTTCATATTTATAATCTATGAGAGTGTGTGATATGTCACCGACCGGGCCCGGCAACCAAGTTGGCCACACCATAAGTTCTACCACAATATCCTTATCATTTATCAAATAATCTTTTAAATTCAGATTTGAAATTGGTCAAAATGAATTTAAAAAAATCCTTTAATATTTCGTTCAGCATATCTTTCTCCTCGAAAGTAAATTATAATATTATTTTTTTAATTTATTAGGTAAAACTTGCAAATTCATGAAATGTAGTTAGTTCCATATATATTTTTCGTTTTCGCGTTAAAGTCTACACCGATAATAATAAGCGAATAAAACTATTTACATGACAAAAACGTTCTAAATAAACTCACACTTCACAAAGAACCAACTAACGTATATGCGTCGTCATTAGATACGAAAAGAGAATTGGAACTACGCTAACTTTATAATCGGTACACAGAACAGAGTTACTAATATCTTATATATACATACATACACACATACGTTTAGTCGGCATTGATTTTTTTTAATGAAATTTTTCGTTCTCTTTCAACTCTCATTTGCCATAGTGACTTTCAGTTCCAAAACAGTGAGTAATGATGCTGTTAGCCTACTAAAAGCTTCTCGGAAACGGGAAGCCGGTATCTGTCAATTTCAGCCGTAACGCGCGTCTCACGGCGCGCGACATTTTCATTAGCTTTATGGTTTAAACTGTTAGTTTAATTTAGAAAGACAGAAGCAATAACACATTATAAGCTTTACTACTTTTTAAACGTTTTCGTTTGCGATTTGTACTCGGTCACGGAAGGCACTGCAACGACTTTGTATCGTCGAATTTGACAAACTGATCTACAGCCAGCAGGTATTTTGGCATCAAATTCTGTAGCATACTCGATATAGCAATCTACATTAAAAACTTTTTCTATCAATCGCACAGACCTGTGTGAGCATACTATTTATTTTCATTATGCTATCGTATCTAACCGCAAGCGAGGGCGTCTCTGACCTCACCGTCTTTACCGCGCAAATAGATTCGTCACACGGAGACCTACTAACGCAGGCGAATTCATAATCGACGCATCGATTTCTAATCGAACACCCGATGGAGAGGAGAAGAAAAAAAAAACATCGGCAGTTACCTAATATGCAAATGGCGTCGTGGGGCCCGCGCCAGCGCGACGGGGCGAAGTCGCGACACTTTCTCGGACGGTCGGACTCGCCCGCGGCGGCAATTACCATACAATGAGAGTACGGGCAGGGCTACCGGAGCGCGCTCGCGGCGTAAACGCCGGAGCGTTACCACGAATTCGATGTTGGATCTGCTCGAAATCAGTCGTAAAACGAATTACAATCTCTTATCGGTCTTTGTGTGGTTGCATCTGATTTGAAAAATCAAACAAAAAGTGTATCATAAATATTTAATGGTGGCATACAGAGATCACGCGATTTGAGATAGTTGTACATAGATAGTTGAAAACATAATTATGTTTTCAAATTTAATATGAACATTTCATGAGAGAAAAAGGAAAGAGAAAATGTAGACAAGAAGATGCATTTTTGGTCAACATGAAGTGCATAGTAGATAGTAAGGTAAAACCATGGTAAATGATGAACATGGTAGATTGTACAAATGCATGTATATGCATGTACATACCTGAAGTAGTGGTTATATACAAAATTTTCGATTGAACGCACAAGCTGCCGCACCCACCGGCTAGAACTCGGCCAACATTTTGCTCTGAAAGCTTGCTCTCGGTGTTGCACTAATAAAGAGCAAAAAATTATTATATATTTTTTAATATATACAAATAAAAATCAATGTTGCTACCATTTTGGCTACTTCACTTTTGAAGAAAAATTACTGTAAATATGGAAATCTAACAAAAGTATATTCTAAAATGATATAAAAATTTTTACGCTTTAAATTATTTTCCATAAATACAGTGAATATGCGACCCGTAAAATAGCTGTAAAAAATTGAATTAAGAAACTAAGGACTCAGATGAGCTATTTTTGACCAAACGTAATATTTAAGCATAGATTCACACTGAGAACTCACACTCACAGATGAGAACTCTCTCCGTATTTGCCGTGGGACTCGGTGGAAGTACCCACTTTTATTAAGAGATTGTCACTCTGATTGAATGCTCTAAATGCGCCGTTATTGGAAAAAATGAAAATGCATTTAGGTATAAGCCGGTTTCAAGCTCATCATCCCTTGTGGATGAAGGAACCCTGGAATGCTTTACTAATACTTTTATTTTTACTCAATGGAATTAGATAAAATAAGCCTACATTTTAAGTTGAAACCTAAGCTACTTAACTGAAAACTCCATGGAATTCCGTTTGGTGGTTTTTTTTAATGCCATAATAAAAAAATAGTCGAACAGAAACATCGTCATTGTACAGTCACAGGCCTCGTTATTGTGTTATGTTTATATAGGTTAATTATTAAAATAAGTGTACCGAATCTGATGACTCTGAAAAAAATGTATATAATTAGAAAAGTCTTGGTATATTTAAATTTAGTATACAAAACCACCAAGTCCAACAATAGAATAACAAATAGCATTCATAAACATACGTAATAGAGGCGTTTAACTTTTTTATTCGGTAACTATCTCAGTGTTTGTCCAATCTTTTAACAAGGACATTAATCAGAATTCATCGGTATCGATGATTATGAATAGACAACGGCACCGAAAATACGATATAATCGATTTGCATTCATAGCGCCGTAACGGCGGAGACGCGCCGCGTGCGCGGGCGCGTCGTAGTAGTGCGGTAGCGGTGTTTCTCGGAAGCGGCTCGTTGCGGGCTATTTGCAGGCGGGCCCGCCTCGGCCGCTCATGCGTGTCAAGGTAGGGTTCAACATTCGAGGATTCACGATATAATAATAAACCCGCCCGTCTCCGCTTTGCCCGTTCAATTTAGAGAATCTCGCATTAAACGAATTTCGTAAATTTTAGATTGTCACTTTATTAAAAATTAATGACGGTCACATTAAAATATTAATATTTTATTTTCTACTAAATAATTTAGTTCTGTGTAAAGAAAACATCGAACGTATGTTCAGTGAACCGATAAATATCAAATGATTCTATGAGGATATAACATAGTTATGTATTTGTTTTTTTTTTTATAATTTCTTCTTCAACGTTCTCTTCGTGTACAGAAACTATAGCATCACTAAGAAAATCCTTAATAACCTATTAATAATATGGCAATAATATAAATAATCTTTTGAAGTACCTACTTATACTTACCGTGAGTCACTAATTCTCCCGCCTAAACATGACCTTCTCTACGTGGGTCGAAATTAATGCATCTTGTATAGCACAGCCGTCGAACATCGCTCATTATCTTACCAGCAAAAACACCTGTCGGTGGCTGTTTTTTTATATAAACATAATATTGATTTAACCACATCTTTTTACATTTCATTTCGTAAGATTGTCATGAAGCAATGTTAATGATTATAACGAGTTCTATACAAAATTATAGAATCATTTCATCTGCGCTTGGAGCACACAGATACACGAGGCCGGCCAAGTTTCTTACAACGGTGGATCTTGCATTTTAAATGCAACACCTGTGACATTACATCATGATATACTTAAGATTATGTACGTACGATATATTAAACTATATTTCAATTGGCAATTGGAACGATAAAATAAAATAACGTTTTTCTATTACAGTAGTGACGTTAATCAACAAGCTCAAAAAATATTGATTTGATGTTAGTCGAATAAAAGTAAAAACATTGAACAACGCATAATAGAAACGGTATCTACGAACTCTATGGCTCCGATGACGTATCTGTCAAATATCGCAATTAAAAATGCAATACGTACAATATCATAAAATTACTGTAAAAATGTCACTTGTAAAAGTTACAATTACATATAAATATATAGATCAGACAATTAATATGACGAGGAATTGTGGTTATGGCGTATTTCAAGGTTATAATGACAGTGGTAAGTAAAGTTTAATAGATACGCATCGAACGCTCAATTTATCTGCACCAAATGTAACGCGCTTCTAGAACAACAATGTAAGGCAAGCTAACGACCTTTTAACTTCCGCAACGAACGAGCAGTCGTATATGCCTTCGTACGGAGGCGCTGTGACGGGTCTATTTACTTAAACACTCTATGTTGGTTTGGTGACGTAGCATACCAAAGTATAATATACTTATACAAAATTATTGCATTAAAATAAGGCAGGATATCGGGTTGCAGTGTGCTATCAGAAATGTTCCAGAAAAATTGGTTGTCTGTAAAGTCGGTTTACGGACGATAATTTTACGTGATAACGTCATAAGAAAACATTGATGAAAAATTGCATACTTTTATGAATTGAATTGAATTATTATCCCTGAATTATCATTATTTTGCATAATACAAAGAAGGAGTTAATTGAAAATTATAGATTATTCGATAAATTAACATTTATTTGCACACGTTAAACCAAAATATTTTGTTACTTGAATTATGCAGATTAATTAAAAGTAATAATGTGCTATTAATAGTTTATTTACAACTTATATACATGTGTGATATTTAAGATCCTCCAACCTGCGTTATTACCTTTTTTTTGCCGCGATTGTCGTTGTAATAAACAATGGAAACCACATTAATTTTCACTTCACTTTATAAACAGTTGACAAAACAGTTCACGTGTAGGTTGTGTGCTGCCGCTGTTTCTCTTCTACTCGGACGCATCGGTCGATGAAGTGGAAGAGAGAGATAGATGCGACACAAGCCGAACGCTTAGGCCGGTCGTGTCTCTCTATTGTTCAGCACTCTCGCTCGCACGCTCGGCTCAGGCGGAACGCGACAATGAGTCATGCTTTTTCGTGCGTGCAGCCGGCGCTTATCAATTTATAAGGCGTTATCACGTCAAAAACTTTTACTCGCATGTAAAAGCTTTTATTAAAATGTAAAAGTCGACGCGAAACACGCCTCCTCGAGTCGTCGGTAAAACGACAGGTCCGTAGCCGTGCCGACGTCGCGCCGTGCCTTCTGTGCTTACGCGCTGTATTAGCACTATAACGGCAAAGCTGACTAGCTCATAAGCGCGCTTTTCGTCCGCGTTTCACGCATAGACAAATGTATGGTAGTATTTATGTTATCTTTGATTTCGTTTAGAAATTAATACCTCTCAGATTTTTTCAAGTATCAAAACAAGTAGCGAGATTATATGAAGTAAGTTATCTTGACACGTATGACTATGCTTGTAATCTGATTCTCTTTATTATGACTTTGTTCTTAGTTAATACAATCAAATGGTTATTCTAAGCGTTCATTTATTTTTTGTTAAAGTTCTGTGGTTACTATTTAGATATATATCAATGCATATGTTATACAATATCATATTTATTGTTATTATTGATATTAAATACGTGTATTAATTTTGTTTGAGAATTTGATATACATATCAATTTTTTTTATAAGGTGTAATTGATTTTTTCATCGTCTCTCATAAAAATATTTCACGGTCTTTTTGGAAATAATAACAAGATGAGTGTATTTCAGTGTATTTTTTATTCTTGTTACACTAATTCTACTTTTTAAATGAAACTGCCAAACCTGCCTATTGCGTGGGAAATGGCGTTGCGGTACCATCAATCGTTCAATCATCTAATGAAATAACCAAAATGGCACCATCTGTCTTGTAAACATAGTCAGTAATGACATGTTACATCATAGATTCATTAAATTTGATTCAAGCGTTCAATACCTACACGGAATACAACCCTGGCCCACTTAGCATCAAGTCAATTTTAAATTGAGGGCCCAATTATTGTCACACTTGTCGGACTTTTGCAATTTATTCAAAATAACAGTCTTGTCTCAACGCAAGTAATAGTGTTAATATGTAAATAAATGTATTTTTTATTGACTTCAATTGTGACAATATTCGATTGTCAGCGCCTTCAAATATTTGAACGTATTTGGAGGTGTTTTGAAAACAGCGAGTCGATACAATTATCCCTGATTGCTAATTGTTGTGAACTTACTATAGACAGAACGACATCTACGATCATACACTAGACGACATTATAGCGACGTCAACTATTAAATTCACTCGAGCGCAAGGATTTGAGGTCCACACCGAATCTACTTTACATTGATATCCGAATTAATGTTGATAGAACTATATTCGGATAACAGAATCAGTAAATGCAAGTACGCTAAAAATCCGACGAGTTAAGAAATGTACAACACGTAAGTACATTACAACCATTAAAGCGTAGTATAGTTGAATCTATTTAAAAAACGCAATGTTACTGTTTGTGATAGCAATATAATTAAATGTAAAATTTATCTGAAAAAAGAATATTAGCACATTAACAAGTCATCAGATATTAAATCATCCAATTGTTTGAATTCTTGTGATAACATGCCCGAAGTCTAGAAACGAAATCTCAATAGGAACATGATCGCATTTATCTCAAGAGCATAATCTTTTAAATCCTCAGTGAAGGATCGATCGAAAACGAGGGCAGCGCGCACGAGTCTCGTGCGCAACTTCCGTGTACGATTTGTGCCAGATGCTCCATAGGATTATTATCGATCTACGGGACAGTGGGGCCAACAGCCACTATCTCCGATTGAGTACGATTTAACTTTATAAAAATAGATAATCTTAAATCTGAAACTGATTCGATTTATACTACCCGATTGGTAACAGTTTTTATAACCAAATTCTACCTAAATTATCCTCCAAATTCTATACCAACATACATAGATTTTTTTCGTATCTGATGTCTCTTTCTGACATTAATGCCTGATATTAATGGAATATTTGGTATGAAAATCATTTTAAAAATATTGTTTAAGGTTTAAAAAAGTTTATGAAAAACTTCGCTTAACATTAATTCTAGCGCTAAAAAGAAATTAAATTACACCACAGTAAGCAGATACTTTTATTATAATTACCCCATACGATTTTATGATTTTTTTTTGCCAAACTAAAAAATCAGGAAAAAGTATACGAAGCAAATTTTATTATTTGTTATTACCATTGCTCTTTAGAGCCGGTATTTGACATTTTTGTTGTTTTATATATATATATTCTATAATTACAGTGGGTAGTTGTCGACTGACGCCTAATCTATCCTGTCAGAATCAAAGTAAATATTCATTATTTGCAATATTAACTCTCTGAAAAAAAAAATTAAATCTAATAAGATTTTGCACGATCTGTCTGCTTTCTGAATTATTGATTCACGCTTAAAACAAAACATGGAAATTAGTGAACTTCAATATATAATGGATTGAATGACATGATAATAAAATAAAATTGGATTATGTTTGTCTATAGGAACTATAATTTCCTTTTTCGACTGGAAATGATCGTTCCTATAGACAAATAGAAAGTTTGCAAGTTGCAAGTTGAAATGTATCTAAAAATAAGCCCTGTGATTGTTTTCACTGACTGGACAGCGTTCATCAAAACACTACAGGTGAAATGAGTTGGCTTAATCCATTCTGATCTTAACTAATTCAAATAAAAAACAAGAATCATTTCTATTTAATTTCATTGTTGATTAAAAATAAAGATAATCTTTTTAAATTCCAAAGTATTTTAATTATGTTACCTATCGATACGTATTTATTTTGAATCACGATTTAAATCAACCAATCAAATCAAAATTAAATCAATTCATTTTAAGTTTATGACTATTGAATTGAATATTAGTTGCGACAAAATCATTCAGTATGTAACAGTTTCATTTTAGTTACGCACTCACAATAATTAGGGAATGAGAAAACCTCTCAACGGTGTCTTAAATAGGCTATGACTCAAGTTCATCGCACTGAAATAAAAACTGTCTTTAGTTGGCACAGTTTTAAGTTCTAAATTCGAGTCGGGTTTCGTGTCCATCATTAGCAGGGCCTTAATTCTTTTTTATGGTTTAATGTGAACAGCAATCTCTCTCTTAAATCTGGTCTAACGACTTTAATGGTGGCAAAAGTAAACACGTGCGATGACAAACAGTCTCTCGTTAACGCATCTCTCTTTTCAAATCGAGGTTACTGCCACTAAATTTGTTCGTTGTATGCTTATCGAAGAACTCTATTTCGCGAAAAGTGATGCAGAAGTACGGAAGCACGCCGCACCGTCGAGTTATCGGGATCCACAAATTGTGGCTGCAGCATCCGGATGTATAAACTCGCTATTCGTACATATGATACGGACATTCGCTATATATGTATAAAACCAACGACTCCCATGTATGTACTCCTATTTAAAAGCCAGAATGATTATAAAAACACCTCACTCATATCAAAATAGGTTAATATGTATCATTAAATCTGCACATAGAGATACACAATAGCTTAAAAGTTATTGTATATGTCTATATTGTCTATGCGCATTCAAAGAAAAAACTACCGATACTCTGCGGGTGCATCTAAGTCTACCGAAACGGTATAGAGTTAGCAAAAGCTCGCTTATTTGCGTCATTATCAAGAATGACAAAAAAATTATCAAAAAACATTCAGTAATTGTTGAGCTCGCGATAATGAAAACTGATGAATAGGTGACAGGCAAACAGATTGATTTTTTCTTTATAGTTATTTAGCGAATATATTTGCACGAAAGCTTAAAGGAAATTGAATTGCTCGGTGAAAGGAAATTGCTCGCTGTCAGCCAAGGAAACACTACAATATATCTAGCAATAGACACCGACTCCAAAATGACAATAATTGTAATTACATTATATTATCGTAATAATTTCATTGGCTTTTAAGTAGACTAATATTTTTCATTTCAATTTACTTAGGAGAACTCTAAAAAATATTTTGATCATTGTTTATTGTTTACAGGTATGTGTTGAGTTAAACTTAAAGTGGGTGGGTACCTACCTACCTTCTTGCGTGGTAAACACATAGATCGTACCTACATATTGATGAGTAGAAAAATTAAGTTGATTATCAAGTTGTAGAAGGATACCCAATTATTTATTTACTTTAAGTGCATATTAATTTGTTTTGGAATAGGTTTTATTTTGAAGTCGGTTTTTTTTGTTAAAATTTTTGGTTTTTTCTTGATTTTTAGTAAATCTGAAGTACACTAATTTGTCTGAATATGGGTAGGCCTAATACACGTGTTGCTCATAGATCGCACTCTTACCATAAGGTGTTCCATTGATCATCATATTCGACTACGACAATTAGTTGACCATAACGACGTTACAGTAGGTGACTCAAATATCCGGATAGCGTATAAAATATTCGGTTGAGTATCGTTAATTTGCTTCTAAGAATTGAAGAGTTCTGTTACTTTATGATGGATCCCATAAGCAGAACCTAACCAAACTCTCATCAAACTACCCTTGAAATACATCCTTTCCAATAAAAAAAAAATCATTGAAATCGGTCGGCGTGGTATTTAGTTATTCATCCGTTTGTCGCGCACATACTTAATGCAAATTTAAGATTTATATGATTTTCTCATGGATGCCATTGTCAGAACTTAACCAAATTGAATTGCGACCACTCGAAAATCGCCAAGCTTTCAAATAAAAAATGAATATCAAAATCGGTTCACCCAGTCGAAAGTTCTGAGGTAACAAACATAAAAAAAAATACGATCGAATTGAGAACCTCTTCCGGTTTAATTTTGAAGTCGGTTAAAAATTAACAATATATATATATATATATATATATATATATATATGTTACGATCGCACGCGTTCCACTACATTATAAAGCGTCTAAAGAATCTCAATAATTCTATATAACTTGGGGGACGTGGGCAATTTCTCTCTAGCGCAGCGATGACCAAACAAAAGATTCCAAAGTAATACGTCGGCCATTACGAGCGCACGACTCGATAATGCGATCCGAATATATATAATTTGGTTCGAGTTTAAAAGTGAAGGCGACGCACGAGGAAACACCTCGCTTTCACTTTCTCGGATTATAAAGGGCCCCAAGGTCGTCGAATTTTTACGGTATCCGGGACAGCGCCTGACAGCGCACCATCTCTTTGCATGCACCGAAAAGGATTAACTCTTATTACACGGTTGCCTCTAGAAAAAAAAAAAGGAGCGTCATGCTTTCGTGATTCTTGTGCGTACGTGCAAGATATAATCCGCTATAACTTTTACAAGCTTGAACCGATTTAAATGTGTGTGATGTCCTTCCATTATTTCGGGTGATATAGACTATATGAAATTAAAAAAAAAAAGCGATTGAATAACTATATTGCGTAAATAAATACCAAACATGAAAAAAAATGTCATGTCAGATTATATTCACGATCATTGTCTGTTAGTCAAGGAGGAAATTAGTAATATTAGCTCATAATATGTTAAGTTTTTTGAGAAATTGAATCCCCTCAAAAACCCAATTAAGAAAATACCGTTTTCCCGTATGCGACGTATGACATTTCACCTTCTGGTAAAACCTGAATTAATGATCTATTGATTCGGTCAGTGGTCATTAGTATTCACACTATCAAAACTTGCAATACGTCAATAGGTAACGCAATCTCTCGGATTTTCGTATTCATTAGAACATTACAGTCTAAAAACGTAGAGCAGTCTTCTACTCGTATAAATTTTAAAATATCACAATGAGCATCCTGCATCTAAAAATATGACACGTCTAATGAAAAGTTGCTTTCGCTCATTCCTGACGAAGTTCTACAGGTTTTTAACGGCTCAACAGATGAGAAGTGTTTGCTGTGCTTTGAATGATTTGGAAGACAAGTGTCGCCACTAAATGGTATGATATAAAAACTGAACAATAAAAAAAAGCGCGATTGCCTACAAAAACTGAAAAAACAATAATTAGTTAATGAACTTGTCTGCTTTAAAAATACTAAATAAACTAAGAACGGTAGTTCTTCAGCGGTCATAAGAGTATTGCCTTCGACACTCTTATAACTGAGTTCGAATTTTTCATCGATTCTGGCGAAAATATTATATACAGACGAGTCATATGTAAATTGACATGAAGTCTTTTTAACATATTACAAAAAAATAACGGTAACTATCGATACATAAAATTGATAAATCAATTTTGCAGTACTCCGTTGTGTTGATCCTGTTTGGATAGATATTTGAAAATGTAGTGAATTTCCATAAGTGGCTTTTTTGCTCGGGTCATATTTTTCGGTTAAACTTTCAAATTCTTTAAGTATTGTTGTGTTCCCTTCCATCAAAATTTTGAACCATGCGTTTTGAAAATATGAAAAAACAAATTGAATATCAGAACTTTATAAATGAATTTAACTAATAAAATTTATATTTTTACTTGTTTGTTTTGAAAATCCACAATTCGAAGTTTTTAATATTAACAATTTAATCACCTGCCCATAAAACCACGTATACGAATTTTAGTCTCCAATATAGATAGATCTCCAATAGATTCATAATATATAAGTATTGCTTTATTTCCTCATATTATAATGAATGCAGAGTATGTGATAAATAATCTTCCTATAACTATTTATTTTGTTCTCTAAATAAAATAAAGTTGTTGGTTGGTATTGCTTTAAAATTGCATAAGCACTAACAATTTATTAGCCATTTTGTTTCATTGTTCTATCTCAATAATCTGTTACGATTTATGTAACAAAATAAAATATCTGGAATGAACTCATAAATTAACTTAAATATTTCAATTCTTAAGAGTGTAATAAATCAGTGAAAAGCTGCGATTAAAAGCAAAGAAAATGATACCTTTAAAAAGGATTATACGTTGATAAATACCTAATCTAGACTTAAGATTTAATATAATGTTCAAACGATTTTAGGAAAATTGGAAATGTTGTAGTTGTAGTATTAAAAACGGACTAGAAATGGCCCCGCTTCTTAGAAATCAGTTGTCACTAACTGTTACGATTTTTTTATTGTATTTATTTACCTTATTGAGTCTAATTTTAATCACCTCACTGCAAAGATACAATTGCTTTATTTCAGATTGAGGATCCTTAGCGCTGGCTCCATTGGAAATTGCCAGCGACTGCTAGAACAATATCGGGGACTTACATTTTAATGTGTTTAGCCATACAGAGAGTGGTTTGGTTTAAATTTCATTTAAACCAAAAACTTATTAATAAATTCGTCTGTCAGGATCAAACCCCGTACCTACTTTCTAGTGTGAAGACAACAGTCTTAAGGTGATATAGGATGAAAGAGGGTGTTGTTTTTCCTCGTTCTCATTAAATGAATGGAGTTACGAGTTTCATTCTTAGGAATATGTATTTTAACCATTCAAATTAGTGTACTGTAAAAGGAATATACGATTGGATAAAATTTCCTCGATAGAAATAAATTTCAAAACAGACCCAGATAATTTGCTTTTTTAGCTGTTATTCGGAATCAGTTACGCATTTTCCTGTACTTCTCTTTTTTACGATAATGGGATTAACTATTTTCGACAAACTGGTTGAACGATTTATTATTTGTAAGGGTCGCTTAATTTTAGCCTAATTTCAAGTGATTTGGCGCTTACGTCTTTTATTTTGAAACCACGCGCACTACTCCTATTTCATTTTTCATATGCGCCTGTATTTATAGTCTTACTCGTTTGCTCATCGGTCAGGTGCCCGTCGTTGGCGATGTGCACGCGCGGGGACAACCCCTCCTCTTCTCATTGCGGTATCAAAGGATACACTGGACCACTACCGCTCTACGTGGATTTAAACAATTAGATTCCTTCAATTTTATGAGGAAGAGAACCTCCATACATATATTTCAATATTAGTTCTCGTTTAACGTTCGACAATATATTTTATAACATTTTTTTATATGAACCAAGTTTTAATGTTATAAGGACATACGATAAAACTGCATTTGACTTTTCTGTGAAATAATTAGTTACAGTTCAAAAAAATCTATTCTATGGGACCCTTCCTGATCCAGTGATATTAATATCAATCTTGTCATAATTTGGTAAAAAAAAATTATTTTCTCCCAATCAATTGTATGCGAATTTAGTTCCTATAATTTGATTAAGAAAGATTACAATCAAATAAAAATTTATTCGGAATAATATTCACATTGTGACACAAAAATAAGATTAGTGTAACACCACATTCTCTACTCATGTGTAATGTTTTATAGTTACACAATTATTTTTACTAAAATCAATAGTGCACTTGGTTGTATACAATTCTTATGGACAACGCCGGTTGAATCCGTTAAACTAATAAGGCCAAACCTTGATCCACTTGACATCATACCGGTTCAGGATTCAATGCACAATTTACTTCACATCGCTTGAATAGCAATCGCCAGTCGTTACGCAGCTGCACAACGTCGCGAATATTTGCTTTTACTACTTACGACAAACTTGCGACAGCGCATCGCAACTTAATATACCACGAAATATCTATATCTAGATATATAGATAGAGATAGATAGATATAGGAATTGTAATGTTAGAGAATAGTGTGGTTTAAAATGCAGATGTAGTAACTAAAGTAGAGAAAGGTTCGTTACGGTAGTTTGCATAACTGGAAAGGATGCATGAATGTAGATTGAAAGAACATTTATAGAGTGAATGTATATGATGGAAGGTTCGATAAGGATCACCTTAAAATGTTATGCAGACCAGATTGGTAACATTTTTAAGAAGGGGCGAATTTTAAGCACCTGAAACCGACGGGCTTGCAAGAAAGAATTGATGGATATTAGTGAAGAAAGAGATGTAAACGAGGACCGTACCGTGTGGAGATTTGTGGTCTCTGCCCACCCTTCGGAGATGTAGGCTTAAGAAAATATATATGAATATAACACGAAATTCTTTTTTTCACACGTTAATAACTAAATTAATATATGTGCCTGCGTATATTAATTTAGGTATTAAGATACAAAAAAAAGAATTGATAGCCTTATCAAGAGCTGCGAATTTTAGTGATAATCCCTAATTACGTAATATATTGAACATAAAATCGTACCGTTATTTATTTCCGTCCTGAAAACGATTCCTTCAAAACAGGTGTAGAGAATAATAAGATAAATTATATACAACGCGAAAGTTGTTTAATTTCCTACCGCGTGCGCACATTCATGAAAGCCTTTATGTTAGTCCCAAATATTTAATCTTGTGAATATGTCATTTTATCTACAACTTCTGCTCAATACATACAGTGACCTGTTACAGACACGTATAAACCGACATCGCTAGCAGATGTAATCTGGTTGATGAATGGATTCAGTAATTAGCTGTAATAAGAACGTGTCTTTTGATGTTTACTTTATCAAAGGCAAATGCGGTTAGGGATTTTAAAATAGAAACCGGAGCACGCCATCTCGTTTTGGGACTACCATGCGTCCAGTGTTGAAGTTTACGTGCGCCGTGGGCAGCGTCTAACAGTTTCGTGTGCGTTACTTAGCTAAACGCGTAGGCATATTGTTTACACGTATCATATGGTGTGGTGTAACATACAGACTTTCACGTTATACTGTTTTTCCGAAGAAAACTAGGCTCAAAGTATATGCCAGAACATTGGAAGTAAAGAGTTAACTACTAAGGCAGTACCGCTGTTCTTATGAAAATTAGCTTCGGACGGGAAAGTAGACAGCAATCAGATCCTGGCTACGAGCGAATGACCAATAATTTACGTACTTAAATCAGATTAAAATCACTCGCTCCGTGCCTCGAAAAGCACGTTAAGCCTGGGATCATGGACGTCGTCACCGCACTTGTGACGACGGTCATTAGCGCCCCCCCCCCCCCGGGCTCGCTATAGGCGAGCGTGGATGACTTAAGGTTCGAGTTCCTCAACCTCAAACAGGCAGATCATGGGAACGCATGTCTCAACAGTGGGGTAAATAAAACCTGATGCAGCACACAACATTGGAAGTTACACTTAATTTACATTAAATATCGTAGATGTCCACCATTGCAGTTATGCGTACAATGTATGTTGTACCATAAATTAATTTGACCTTTATTTACGAAATATTGGAAACAAATTTACTTTTTGCAAGCTTTTGTTTAACTTGCAATGTTCGTATTGTGTACAATGTATGTTGTTCATATGTATGTAGCTTACTGGTATCCGATTGAGCTGTAAATTTCCATAGTTGTATAAATTAGATGACAATGTCAACATAAAAGTACCATGAATTGATCTGATGTTGGATCTCGAAGGTGGCCACGATATCTCCTCAACTACACAACATAACCCCGTCGTGTTTGGGCTCGTAGGATTTTTTTTGATGAGAACTATTCTCCTATTTAGTGTCCAGGATCTAACAAGTAAATAGGGATATAGTATAGTAATTATTCAGCAGAATGTGCTTGTTAGACTATCTCATGATCAATGAATTTGATACTAACAAATTTTCAGGTAACACGTACGTACGCTTATGTAATAATGATGAGTTAGTTATCAAGAGAAGAGTTAATTCTGAACTTCTCATATAACTTCTAAATACATATGTATATGACAAATGTCCCTTAAATCTTATTTATTTTTACTTTTTAGACCACGTTTTTTAATAAAGGCCTGTTCTATTTTATTTTTTATGGGATATACATCCCACATGATAACCTAAAAATATTTACTTCCCATTTCATTCCACAACACAGATCCTTTCAATTCGAAAATTCGAATTTTAAGCTACATTTCTGTGTTGGTAACTTCTATCTACGGTATTGTGGTTCTTGTCGGTTTTTTATTTTATTTTTATTTTACAATATCACTGAGACTTACCTTCCCATTATTTGTTTAATCTAATCGAGATGCTTAGATCTTAAACCTTCTGCGCTATCCCAATGTACGTTGGGAAATCTATAAATATTTGGCGCAGACAGAAAATAAATATTATTTTCGCAAGCTTCTGTTATTAACAATAAAACAATGAATATATTATAATAATGAATAAAAAACAGTGTTACTCCGGGAGTTCCGGCAGAAGTGAAAACTTAAACAAATTACGTGTGTATTTTTTGAATTGTCAGGGAATATTTTATTGGGCAGTAAATACTCTTAAAGGAAGTGTTTTTTTATTCAATATATAAAATACTACTACAAAAATGATATTACAATTTTCATTTAATGCGCTATCGTACATGAAAAACAATGCATATTATTTTACATACAAAAATTACAATCTGTTGCTTAAAACGTAAATTTACAAATAGAATACGAAAAATTTCGACATGAATATATATCTATGTTGTACGTATATGCACAATTTATGTTTATATTATATATTGTTATATTATTAATGTATTTCAACCCAAACTCAACTCTCGTGTGAACGTCGAGTGAACGGGGCCAATATATGTACACATTTATATACAGAGGTGTCGGTTACGGTAACGATAACATTGTCGCGAGTTTAATGGTTTTTTTGCATCTCAAAAATGCCCAACGCGCCTAAAGAAGTTTTCACTTCAATAATAACAATAATGAATATAGACAAATGTTGAAACTGAGTCTATGCAATTTTATATACGTTTAACTTTCAAATGAAATAAAAATGTGAATGCCAAGTATCTTCTTATCTTTCATCGTATTATATCAAATGATTTTTCACCACTATCATATTAATATAATGATTTATAACATGTTTCAGCTGTCTGCGATGTGGCGTACGTGGATCGCGTTGGCACTTGTGTGGTGCGCGCACGCTGAACAGGCGATCACGGTCACGAGCACGAGCTCGGAGGAACGAAGGGCCGAGGGACCACCGGCGTCGACCTCACCCCCGGCGGAAGAGCGCGGACCCCCGCGCACGCTGGACCGCCAGGCCGCCGAGCTAGCGTGGCGCGCCTGGCTTCAGAGCGCCGAAAGCAAAGACCCCAGCGCTCCTCCGCGGCGTATCACCACCAAGTCACTCTTCATCACGCCCTTCAACTGCCCTAAAGGACAAAGACTCGACCGCGACGGATGCATTACGGTAACAGTTGCTTAATTATTAAACATTGACATTTATCATGAATATGTTCTATACTGGTGAGTCGACACGCCACGACTTCAGGTGTTACTCGGATAGTTGTAGTAGTTGTTGCATCAGGTTATATTCACCCTACTGTTAAAGTAAATTCGTCTACAATAATTTTATTTTAGATTACGCAATGAACCTTAAGCTCTCAATGACTCTGTAGGGGTTGTTATACTTTGGTAACAAGGCTGCCAGCGACGTTATTACCAAAGTATCACAAAATTCTGATCCGCATTCTCTCCGAGGCACAGAGTGAGTAGGTCAATTTGACTTACGTTAAAAATTCATCCGTCAGTTCGCCCGTGGTCAAGCTCTAAAACGGTACCCCCTGGTTGAGAGGAAGTTCTTATAAGTGCGGAGCCAGCCTTCGAGTCAGGGAGGTCACACATACGAAGTTCACACAGAGCTGACTCTAATTCGATTATAATAGTAAGATAAAGACCCAGCCATACATTACCTCCATGACAGTCCCCCTGGATCCACCACCGCGTTCCGATTGGTATTCTCCTAAGATTGTCTATTGAAACCGTCTTGTCAACAAGCAATCCTAGTTTACTCGAGTATCAAAAACCCTTGTGAATAAAGTCGGATGGCGCTCCACTGTTCTAAATACACTTCCTAGAATTTTTTTTCTGGAATTTCAATTTGCTACATTATAAAAGATGTTTAAAAATGTTGATTTGTCAATCTCAACTTATCCTTACAGATAATCTGGTTGTGTTTCAATGACAGAATTATTATAAAAACGTATATCAAATCTTAAGATCCACTTTCTCATCCAAATCCTTTGCTTCCGGCACAAAATTTATATATCAGATTCTGTAATTAGCTTATTTACAACAGCTTCGATACCTTTTGAAACCAAATCCATCAAACGAAAATGTTCCGAGTGGCCGTGCGTGTCAATCACTTTACGAGTGCACTCGCAGGCCGAGGTCTTCTGAGTGTACTCGTTTCACGTCAACCCTGTGTAACTCTAGTGCCTTCTCTTTTTTTTTCTTCGCATTTTTTCAGTAATGGTCTTACGTCAACGTGGGGATGGGTGTATGCCTGTTGATCCTTATGTCTCCTCTTTATACAATCAATATTGTAGAAGTTTAATACGACTAAATAGAACTCATCATCGCTTAATATAGCTATGGTTACTTCCTTTTTTTTTATTTAAATCAACAGTTTTATTTTATTATACGATTTATGTTTATTTGCTCCCTTAGCTTGGAAAGAGAGAGGGAGAGATTACAATCGAAAATAAAGTCGAAATCCGTGAAACTTGCGATGTTTGTTTGATAAAATTATAATTTATAATTAAATAATAATTATTAATTATACCACAAGTGAAGCCGCGTCTGACTACTAGTATTGTATATTTATGAACTCGTCTTATTGAAATCGTTTATTTAAGAGCAATATTGATAGGATTCCCCAAGCTAGCAACTAGTATTGCCATTTTTATTGATAGTGACGTTATATATTTCCTAGAGCAGAGCAAGCGCATTAGCTCTAATAACATTTTATTATTAGTTCGTTCAAGATGTAGTGCATAACATTTGAACATTTATGAACATACGCATTTCTACGTTCATTTGAATATACATATTTATGTTTTTATTATTTTTGTAAACAAAGGTCTAATTATTGTATTGTGTGAGGTGTTAATTCACGAAAATCCATAGTAGACGCTTGCCTGCAATATGCATTAACATGCAGCATGCAACCCACCGCTGACCCTCGAATCTACCTCTCCACTACGAATCTCTATCCAAATGATTGAATATTGATTCCAGAGGATTGACAGATATCGAACACCTAAGCAAAGGTTCAATTGGCTAGATTCAGCTTCTAGGAAATTTGATCACAAAAAACAGTAAACCGTTGTTTAATAAGCAGATTACAAAAATATATGCTGTCTAGCCACGCTTATTAATGTTTGCTTTTTCACGAAAAACAAAACTTTGTCAGGAGCGAATATCAGCAAAATGAATACATTCATCGTATCTTATAATATACGGTTATATGGAACAATTGCATTTAAACGCAATCGGAGACAGCTCATGATTGCATCAGGTCATATTTATTCTATTTTAGTTTATATCAATTGTGTTTATATCTTTTGAAAATTCGTATTTAGACTTTGTTTACACTAAAGATAACATAATGGATTCTATGCCGACTACTAAATATGATATATTTGTAGCTTTGTTTACATATTTATGAGTTTGCTTACATGTTTATGACTTTGTTTACATATTTATAGAATGTTCTAGAATTATTGACCGTAAATAAAAAAAGGGCGAACTAAAAAGACAGAACAGTTATCTTCGAGTGACAATACGATAACAAGTGCTATCAGTGAGAAATGTTCCGGTAGTTTCGTACTGCATTTTGATTTGACGAACCATTAAATTTAATTCAGAATAAAATGAAGACGATATTATTATTTAGTTGGCGTCAAACCACTCAAAGATAACCAAATATTTGTTGGACTTCAAATCAATAAGCACGGGGAGCACGTCTTTGCAGCAGCGAAAGCAAATTTCTCAACATTTAAACACATGTACTTTTTTTGAGTTTGGCTAATACTAATTACCAAAAGTCTTAGATTCTTCTAAGATTTCTCCCATACTTGCTTACTTCCTTGTATTTGCCGCCTGACAGTAGCCATTTCTCCCTCAAAGATCGCAGTTCAGTTTGAATGCTCTTGTGAATCTCGTCGCGAAGAGAAATCATACTGCAATTGAATTCAGTGTGGCCAAACCTGACGATGCTCAAATGAGGTGTAGGTGTCTCAAAACGAACAATGCATCTTGATGCGAAAGAAAACTTATAATTGTGATAAATCATTTGCTAAGTAGTTTTTTTTTTCAAGAAATTAAATCTTATATGTTTGAAAATATGTAAAAAAAAGTTTGATGACTAGCCAGTACTACAAAAGTTTTAGTGCGTCCTATGCACCCTACTTATTATAAACTGATAAACACAATAATCATCTTAAAATACCGTTAACATTTATTCTATCGTTTTATAAATTAATGATACTATTTATTTATAACAAATATCACGATGAAATCTAATCTAGATTCTGACACAGATCCCAAAATATCTAACAAGAATTGCCAACATAATCTGTTAGGTGATAGTAATTAACCACAGATAAAGATCCTGATATTTCGACTACTTTCCCGCGATTTATATCGTACTTTATAAAGTACATTATCCATGAGAAAGTACAGTTTTAATAAATACTTTTCATGATTAATCTTCTATACCTTCTCGTTACTTTATTACTGATATAGTACAAACCCACGTATTCAATGTTCCTTTATAAGATTAGGACTTTTAATATTTTCGATATTTTTGAAATAAGTAACCGAGTATCACATTTCAGGAGGTGACAATAACGGAAGAGGAACAGGAGCGGCTGCTGGTGGATCACCTGAACGCGTTGTTCACGGCGCCGCCGGGCGAGGAGTACGACTACGGGGACAGCGAACCCGGCCCGCTGCAGCTCTCCATACCGCTCGCCTTAGAAGCTGCGCCTTTGCAGGTCAGCCGACAATATTCCTGAAACCTAAATGAACGCAAAGTCTTTCACAACACAAGGAATCTCAATCATATGTCGTGGATTACAATATTTCCGTACTGCAAAAGAATTTTTTTTTTTTAGTGAACACAGTGTAAAATTATACTGTGTTCCCTTTAAAAATAAATTTGATACTAGTAGTAACAAATAGAATTTTTCCTCTATGGTATGCCTGCCAGTAAGCCCAGCATGACGCCCTAGACAAGAGTCTCTATATACGACAGTCTCTTTCATTCATTACGTTGCGTGATAAGGACAGTACTATAAAGAGACTATTCTTTACGACGTCGTACAAGGTTCGCAGCGCACAGACATAACAAAGGCTGTCTGGGCACCAACATCTATCCATTAGCAAATGTTGACAGAAAGCGAATCTAACCCAGAATCTCTGTTATCCAAAACAAGGCTTCCTTTGATGACACAAGTTTTACTTTTCTTACTGATTGAATGACATGGAACTTAGGTTTGCTTTGACACAAAGTAACGACGCAACTGTAGCAACAGGGTGCATTTAATTTTATTATTTTGTTTTTTGAGGAGCATCACATCAAAGAAAACTTGAGATTGCAATCTAAATATTACAATTTATATTACTCAATATTATTGGAACATAAATACAATTAATTCGATTCATCAACACTTTACATGAAAATTAAACAAAAATAATCCATATCAATATAAACTCTGTTAAATTAAAACATACTAATGTAACATAATAATACAGATATTTCAACTCATTTGCGCGAGAGGTGTGTTTGTAAAGCTTGTATAGATACAGTGACTGTGTGCGTCAAAAAAGGTTAGTTTAATGCGCAGTCGGTCAATATGCAACAAAAGCTGCATCACTGTCAACAAATCACAGCATATTTAAAAGCTCATGCACACAGCGCCGCGCGCACAAATGAGTTGGAAGTATCTATAACATCACTCGATCGTTCATTCTAATCAAAATGTTTGTTTTTTACTTAAGTGACTTAAATAACTTTAAGCCTATCTTATATACGCAAGCAACTACCTTGATCTGTATCAGTATATATCGGCCGTTCCATTTTTACATGACGTTTTAAAACATTCTTTTTCCACGATTTTGTCTTGCAACAATAAATCTTTCCACATGTCAAGCTATCCTTTAGTAATGTTCGTACTTCCTTTATTAGTTAAACCACGAAAAAATGGAAAACTGTAATTTGCAATATTAGTGTACATTCAAACTAAAATCAACAATATTTAAAAAAAAATGTATATAACTAAATTCGAAGGCGAAGAAGATACCTAGCGATGACGTGTGGAAGAAGCTGACGCGCGAAATGCAGCTCCGGTGTTAAGTATGACGCAACGGATTGTAACAAGTCCGACCGTTATTCGATTACTAGGCAATAACTGTTATCTATTAAACTCTTAACAGCAAATCACTGTGTCATTCCAACGCCATGCTTTTTGTTTCGTGCAATGACTAGAAACTGACGAACTTCATGTTTCAAAATACAAAATCATCAAATTGTGGAACAGGTCATTGTATTATAAAACAAGCTTTAGTACATTTTTGTATTTTTATTTAAATCATTTAAGAGTATCGATGTATCTCCGATTTTATTTTTTAAACATTTCATAATAAGATGGACATGTAGCAGTAAGCAATGACCTACAAATGCAATAAATAAATGATACAAAAACTTAATATTTTTTAAATGTAATACATACAAAGAACGTAAAACTGATGATTTACTAACTTAATTCTTGTTTACGTTTTACAGAGCCAAGAACCGCAATCCAATCTCGTGAAAATTGATAAAAAAGAAGACGGCAAATCGGACTCGGTTGACGCAAGCATAGAAGCTGAATTGGAATTATTGAAACTTCAAAGTCCACAGACTAACAACGACACCGTACTCCCTGACAAAACCAGTTCTACAATTCACAGCGTTTTGAACAACTACATCCCGTCAGACAAACCGAAACGTGACAGTTCCAATGTGAATGTTACTGATGTCGCGAAGAACATTACAAGCGAAGGCCAAAAGGAAGTAGTATTCGGACACGTCAGCGTCGACCCGGTTCTTTCAGAAACGGACTACAACAATCAAGATGCAATAAAAAATTCTATGACCGTAACTCAGAATATAAACTCTGAAGACACTGAATCCGGTCCAACAAATATTATGACTTATAACCATGCCCCAACAAAAAACAATGAAAGCGCGACAGAATTCCTCGGCACCGAAGACAATATATCTACAACGAACGATACCAAAAACAAAACCTTAGAAGAAATTCAACTCAAACCTGAAAACGAATATCCTGACATAGGAGAAGCCATCAAGCTCATCAGCCGATACGCAGAAGTGACTACAGATGACAGTTTTACTAAGGATAAAAAGAAGTACGCGTACGACAACAGAGAAGATACATTTTTAGGGACCAGAACAAAACTTCAACATCGGAGAAACAGGCCGAAACCACTAGAAATATTCACAAGATACAACGTGCCGAACCCTTCACCGTACGATTTAGACGTTCCTTTGCATAACGTTTACCCCAAACAAGACGTCTACCGCTATCCATGGGCAAGCCAGTCGATCACGCCACCGCCGGATTATCCCTTTAAACATTTGCAAGACTACTGGGCAGGGCGGGACCGTGGTCAAGGGCTGTACAACGTGCACGAAAACCCTCGCCGGCATCATCACTCGTACCCTTATAGCTTTCGACCACACGGCTACGCCGAGCCGTACGGACCGCGTCTTCAACCGTCGAGAACGCACTCGATACCTCTTCACAGGGTGGTGCAGAGACGTGTCGACGCCGGCCGTCCGAGAACGAACACCCGCGACCTCTACAGTCTTCTCGGCCTCAGACACTGGTTCAGCAGTGAAAGCGCTGCGAAGAGATAGTTTGATTATCCAAAATTTAGAAGAATTCAATGTTACCCAACGTTTACGCTGGCAGCTGTGGAATCCTAACGTCATATATTTAAAAATTTAAATGTTTGCCGCCTATATGCTTATAAAATGTAGTGCATTAATTAATTTGTTTATAACGGCTTTACAATCATAAAATTCAAATTTAGGCAAAGTACTTATTCATTGTTAACCTTACATCCATTCGAGTGTAATGTTTTTCTACAAACCTATTCAATTCTACAGCTTTCAGTGACATTTTTTAAAGCCAAATATTAAAGTCATAATTATTGATTTAATTTTTTTTTTATAGCAGTCATAAGTTTCTTGTAAATATAATTTAAGTGTTATCGCACTGCTGGAAACTGTTCATTGAGTATTATTGTTGTTTTATTTTTAAATGTAAATTATGTTGTGCATCTTTATTACGATTACGTTCATTACAATATACATTTATATGAACTGCTATGCATCACTTAAATATTTAATTGTTGAATGTCGTATCGTAACGTAAATATGTAATTGTGAATTTAATAGATGTTAGTTTTATTTAATGAAATTAGATGTTTAGGAGTAGTAGTTCGCGCTGGCGCGCCGGTTTGCCCTTCGGCAACAATATTTGAAAAAAAAAATCACTTTAAAAATAACAATACATTCCTCAATAATTTTACGCAGTTCGCTGTATCGTAAATTGAATGAAATAAAAATGTTATAGCATTTTAAATATTGAGTATTTAAAACGTTAAACTGCCTTCGCAATACCAAATATAACCTTAGTAGTATACACCACAATCTTTTTCACTTAAAAATTGTCTACGTTTTAACAAGCGCAAACAATGAGCTAGGTTAACCTAAATCACAGAGTAGTTGTTTTACTTGTTGTGGGCCTAGTAGTACGTCGGAGTATTTGAATATAAACTTAAAATAATGTTAACTATGAGATATCTTTTTAGACTCGCAAGTTACGATTTATGATCCTATTAAATGTTTTTATTATAGCAACATCGTAATTCGTATTTTTGGTATTTTTAAGAAATTGCTAGTATGTCGTAATTTTGTAACTATTACTGGATTATATTTTTAACGATCCCACCAAAGTATAGGTTTAATGAATTTATTATTTAATATTAATGCATTTTGTGAAACTTGTTCCATGAAAATGAGAAGATAATGCATAATCTATGTTAGCCTTAAGTATTTTGTTTGTATTAATAAACTGGAGAATATTTTGGTTCTATAGCAAAATTTGTATTTTAATGTACATGTTAAACAGTAACCGGATCACAATTTAAAACATCGTAACGATATCTTGTATTTAATCATAAATTAATTTAATTCTTTATATTTTTTAAATAATTATAGACCAGTGGCTAAAATCATATAACATAATATTTTAAAATAACCATGTATAGTATTTTGAAATTTTCATAATATACTCCACGATATAAACTTTATTAACAACCTAATCAATAAATTATAAATTCTAATTAATATCAATGCCAGTATTGTATTGTAAATATGTGTTACATTAAAACAGCTGAAAAGATGCATTTGTGTTTTAATGAGACAACTTCTGTCACGCGTTCGTAAGGTTCCTTTTTAGGGTTTCCCGGACATGCAGTTGGTGTCACTGAGAAAAAAGTTTGATGCGCCATAGCTAAATTCTAGCTAGGAATAGCTTAAAAATTGTGACTCACCAACTGCTTTGTTATTAATTGCAAAACAGGTTTAGTAAAAAAAGTTTGCTTTTATATTGCCAAATTATATTTATTTACTTCGAAAGTCGCTTCGCTTATTATTAGTTATAATTTGACTGACAATAACCAAATTATATCCAATATAGCTGCACAGCTCACGTGTGATCAGATAAACTTTTGCTTATTTTAAGGAAGCATTTAGTAAAATAGTGCCGAAAATGTGTCTACAGCCACTGATTACTTTGTTTATTATTTGCCTAACTCTTGTATAGACTACAAGCAAACGTAACTCTGCAGCTACCATTAGTTAGTTTATAATTAGCTTAACCATTTAACAAAGTGAAGACACAGGTTTGTTTAATGGAACTAATTATTTTGTCTCTTTCCTACCAAACTGTTTTGCATAATATAAGCAAACGCTGTGCTCCAGTTACCATTTAATTTATCTATTATTAGCTTAACAGCTTAGCAAAGTGGAACCTAAGGTTTGCCTATAGATACTAATTACATTGTTTGTTTTTTTGCCAAATTGTTTTGCAGAACACAACCAAACGTTGCGCTATAGTGATCAATTAGTTTGTCTATTGATAACTTAACCATTTATTAAAGCTGAAATAAAGGTTTGTCTACAAGTACTATTTTTTTTGTCTAGTTTTTACCAAACTTTTTTTGCAGAATATAAGCAAATGCTGTGTTCCAGTTACCAAGTAGCTTATCTATTGTTAGCTTAACCGTTTGGTAAAGTGAACCAGAGGTTTGTCTACAGTTGCTATTAACTTTGTCTAGTTTTTACTTAACTGTTTTAAGCTAAATACAATCAATAGTTTATTTGCAATTATGGTCCTATTTCAAGCTGAGCAATTCAGTTTATGTATATTTTGAGCTATTTTGTAAGATAGTCATAGACAGTCACAACTATTAAGAAAAAGTCAAAGAAAAGTATTTGACTCAAATTTCTATGGTTTTTTTTACTTTTTCGTAACATAGTTGTGACTGGCTATGACTATCTTACAAATAACTCAAAATATATATAAACGGAATTGCTCAGCTTGAATCCATAACTATTCATTATATTTTGCTTAAAACAGTTAAATAAAACTGGACAATTAACTATACCCTAAAAATTCCTATTATAATTTATTTTGATAATATTATATGTAACATGAAAAATAAAATATTAGAAATATTTTTAAGGTGAACTCAACAATGTCCCATCAATTAAGGAATTATAAGTGAAATATATCTTATCTGATTTTTATAACTTAACTGTAACTACCCACATGATTAGATATGGTAAAATAACTCAACATATAAATAAAGTAGCTCTTTCAGCTTTATACAGTGGATCATAACTCCAGACAAACAATTGATTGTTTTAGGTCACAAAACAGCTGACTGAAACCAGTATAAATAGCTATTAAAATAAAACCAGAAAGTAAGTGATCAACCCATTAATATTTATTTTCAACAATGTCTTAAAATCTACTGATATGCTATACAAAACGATAATTTTACAAAAATTATAGAGCTTCTACGTGACTACAAAATGGTGATAAACATTTTTATACAATTTCCATGAAATTAAAATTACTGCTATCTGATTGCTATGATAAAAAAATACAAATATTAAAGAAGTCACATATGACTGAAGTAGTGGTTTTTTACTTAAAAGTTTACTTACATATTATTTTTTAAATTATACATGTACATTCAAACAGAGATAACATCATACTCTTTTCTTAGAAGTAACATCTTAACGTAACATATCTGTTTCCATTTGAAATAATATTCATATGATATGGTACACTAGATATTAATGCATTTACATCAACATATATATTTTCCTCCTTTGGGTTCAGAGTAACTTGAAGACAATGAACATGGTCATCAAATTCAATAGTGGACATAGGTTTACATTCAAAAATGACATTATCATGTTTTACCAAAAACACATTTTTGATAACCATAAAATAAACTTCTCCTGTTTCTCCTATATCTTGTACAATTATCATTCCAGGTTTATATTTGATACCCTTATATTTAACCCATGCAATATGACTTATAGTTTCTGTTGATGTGAGACTTAAAGCACTCACAATTTTCTCAAATGTTTCTTTTGTTACATGTTTTTCAGCAGCAGTAGTACACGTCTGATTTAAGTGACCGTTTAAAAAAATTTCATTAAGCTGCAATTGATGCTTAGTTGCCAATGACAGTGTCAGGTTACGTCTATTAAATGAAGATGGGGCTGAAATTTTGGACAATCTATGTTTTGCTTCATATCGCATAGACCAAAATTAACAACTGGGCCAAAGTTCATGATCATTGAAGGGTAATGTACGAGAAAATGAAATTTCGGCTTGAGATGTTGATTAGATAGTGACAAGTACAATTCGTTTAGTTCATTTATCAAAACTTCCAAAAGTTTACACAGACTTTCATTTACTTTTCGAGACATTACCAACTCAAGGATTTTCTTAAGGCAATATAAAGATCCCAGTTTGGTTCGCCATATAGAATGTATTCACCAACTAAAGACCAAAATAACATATAAATGTTAACATTTCTGCAGCGGATAATTTTATTTTGCCTTTAAGAATATGGTCCATACTCAGTATGCAAGGTTTTTGTCACAGTCTGGCCCATAATCAAAGCTGACTATTTTGTGGTTTAAAATTTCAATTGTAAAAAATTTAAATCATTTATATATTTACTTAATAGAAAAGAAAAAACATAATTAGCAACTCTTTCCTGTATATCATGCATTATATCTACACCGAACTGGTTAAATAAATTAAAAGTTGCAACAGACAACCACACACATTTTTCTTTTATACCTGTTAGTGAAGAATTGTTCATAGCTAATTGTGATTCCTATATTTCAGAATTACAAGTATTTCTTTATTTTCATAACAATGGCTTTTAATATTTCTTTTGATACATTACATACGACAAGGAAAATTGGATGAAAAGCTTCATTAAAACCAGTAATTGTATGAATACCAAGGTTATCTCCTATAAATAAGAGCAAGTTTAAAGAATAATTTTATCTCCTTAATGAAGTTTAAAGAAGTGAATAATATATCTATACCTTCTGTCCATAAAAGTTGAATTCTTCTATGAGTGGTATAAATATACAAACGTACAGATGTATGTGGTTCTTTGGCAGGAACATCAGATAGTATTATACAATATTCATGAGTGTTCAAAATTGAAGATAATGAAATATCATTTGTTGATGTGCTTATAACATCTCCTATGTTGAGTACATTCTGCTGAAAACAAATTAAATGTTCATTTTCTAAAAATACAGGCATTTCAAGCAGCAACTTTAGACAGCACAAAATTCATTTTGCACATTAGGTAAATTCAAAAATTAAGTAAACGTAAAAGCAGTAGGCACAACTTAAAATGACAATAAATAATGAGAATCCCGGTTAGAAGCAAATTTTTCAACATGAACATTTCAGAACATGGAAGTTACTTTTGTTGTCATTGCCTTAGTTCCCAAAGCACAGAATTTATTAATAGTTTAAGACCATAAAAGTATGTACAATGTTTGGACATTATTAGTGTTTGTATTTACCTCTTGTTCTTCTGTTGGAAATGCCTTATCAATAATTTGTTTTAATTGCTTGATTCCTGCAATTAATTTAACACGATGTCCTAATATAGGTATCAATTCTTTAATATCTTCTTGAGACAGCAGCTGTAACATGTTAATATCTTCAATTTTTGTTCTGAAACATATCAAGTATATCCCTTTTTGAATTGAACAATAATTTAATTAAAGAGTTTAGTTCCTAGGATATTTGATTGAAATCCATTTCTTTTAAAATATATTTTGCTGCTTATATGAATAAATCTAAAACCTCAGATCATATACCTAGACGATTATCATAAATTAAAATGGATAAGTATTTTAAAGAGTGAAACAAACATACTTATGATTTAAGTTCTTATCTGTACTTTGTAGTTTTAATTGTTATAAACTTGTAATATAAATTCCTAAACCAGTATATATATATTTAACTGTTTTATGAAAAGTATATATTATAGTACCTATCAAGAGTTGTATTGTACTCACTTATATTCCAGAAACTAAAGCGAAACTGTAAAGTATTAGTTATGAAATTATTGATAATGAAATTTTAAAAGCTTAGTAACGGTAAAAAGGTAATTCTAGTGACGATCATGAAAATTGTAAAACGCATAATAATCTAATATAAATAGAACGCCTACCTTTAAATTTTTCCACGTACATGGCCAGACCCTCTATATATTCATATTCATCTATGGCCAGACCCCACGAACAGAGATAATCTTCAAGTGTTTTCCCGTCCATAGATTGTTATTTTTTCTTGTAGGTTTTTATAGATAATAAATAATAATTGTTGATCACTGGCCAGTTTGCGCCTAATATTTATATTTTCCAGAGAATTGACTAACAAACTTACCAAAACTTATCTAAAATTGAACAGTACCCCATCACAGATTACATTTAATAAATTCGGTGAGATACCACGACTTTAAACAGTCTATTAGATAAAACACAGATTTATAATTATGACCACAGGTTAAGAGAAAATTTGAACAGACTTAAAATTCAATGAAAAATAGCGGTTTCGATTGAAATGAAACTGCGAGCAAACTGATTGTGCACTGGTACAACGGAATGTTTATAAAACATTTAGGATTTATTATATGGTGTAAAAAGTAAATAGAAAACTATTAAATTCAATACAAGTAAACCACCATTCATTCACACGTCAGTTAACTACAAAATATCGGGACAAACTGGTAAATTTTATTACAACTTATTTTACATTATGCTGAAGTTTGCTAAAAAGTACGCTAACTAACTTGTAAGTTCTTATAAAAAACTACGTACTTTAAAGGAAATTTGGCTGCATTAGCTATTAGTTTCACTAAAAACGAATACTTTAAGCAAAGTTTCGTTTTGTTTAGACGAACTAGTAAAGAATTAGTTAATATACAAATTAACTATCTTTATAAATAGGCAAACCAACTGATTCAAAATAGACAAACATTGACAAGTTTGTATATTTTTAAATAAGTCGAGCTGTATTGGCTGGAGTATACGAACTTTTAGGCAAACAAACACAGTGTTTGTTAACTTCTTAACAAACTATGCTTATGAATAAACAAATCAGGTCATTGATGAGATAAATGTGGGCAAAAGTTGGCATATTTTTAAGCAAGATTATTTTCATTAGGTGGAATGTGTTAACTTTTAAGCAAATCAATTTAGTACTTGTTAATTTAAAAAATAAAAAACTGTGTTTGATGATAGATGACACCAATTGATTTAAAAGAAAATAATAATATTGAATATTAAAAATTACAAACAAATAGAAATTACTTAAAAGCAGACAAATTATTTCTTTGGAAATATATAATAATATAGATCTTTGAATAGATCGTTATCAAAAGAGTGTAGTAGCATATCGCTTTTCTTTTCATTTTAATAACGTTAGAGCTTTCGATTCAGAAGAAGCCATATCCAGCAGTTAATATTGAATTGTATACGAGTACATGTGATGAAAAACAAATATAATGTTCATGAAAATACATACTCGAAATCAGTCGCTTTTAACAACATAATACTCCTTAGAATTTGAACTTGCATTCTAACTCAATTCCATATGGAATTTTAAAACCGCTTAGGTATAATTATTAAAAAAGCAATTTGCTACAAAATAGCTAATCCCTTTTACAAGGTATAGCTAATAAAATAAAAGTTTGTTTAAAAGATTCATAATATTTAGCTAAAAAGTATTAAGGTAACAGAGCTAAACAGTTACGTTCCTATTCAACAAAAGTTTAGCTAGTGCAGCTAATCAAGTTTTGTTACCGAGCTTTTACTGTTAATAAGTAAACCAGTTTGTTTAAAAGTAAATAAAGTTTTACAAAAAATAAAGAAAATTTGTGTAAAATTGGTCTAGCTAAACAATTGAGCTAAATTATTTTTTTCAGTGGTCCATTAGAAGCGAGCGCTTAAAGTGAACAATAATTTATTGATTAAATAAACAGTAGTTAATTAGACGAAGCGGTACATAACTCGTCAATATAACAGAGCAACCGGGGGTATAGGCGCGGCGACCGCAAGCAGAATGACGCTCGTGCGCCGGGCGGGTGGCGAAGACGCCACGGGTTTCGGGTTCGTCAGCAGCAGCGGGAGCGCCGGGGACGGACGCACGAGGGATAAGCGACACAACCAGCGGAGGTGCCACGGGCTTCGGAGTCGCCGGGGACAGGGAGCGCGGTCGGATGAGGTGCCACGGATTTCGGGCTCGGCGCCACCAACGAGCCCGTCAGTTACTGTGGGTGTGGCCAGGGTACACGACACGGCCCTCAAGCTCGGCGGCAGCAGGCAGCAGCGACGAACGCATCGATAACAATCGGCACGGCCAGGGGGTACGCCACGGGCTTCGGGCTCAACGGCGACGGGAGAATTGCGGTGAACTTGTAGTCACGAGGAGGGACGTCTAGCGCCGTCGGCGTCCATTCGACAAGAGAGCGGGCGGCGACCCGCGAACGGCGGCATGCCAGCTGAAAATTCCATATACCCCCGGCGGTATTCAAACACAAAAATTAAACTCTAGCTACCTCGCAAACTTGCGAATAAAATTTACAAGTCGCAAGACGGATAGTAAGTTGTGTGGGAATGCAATCGGGGTCACCACTGTGCAATCTGGGTTAATATATAAAAAATAAATAAAAATGAAAACTGTTACATTACTTATTTTTCAGTAATAGTAAAAACCAAAAAAAAAGATTAAAATAAAAAGTAAAGTAACAAAGAAATTAAAATTCATCTTTTACTTGGATTTCGTATATTGTAGGATATCAAAAGACTTTCAGCTGTCACTATGTTTTACTATTTATTTACAATTCTAATTATAATTTGGTGCAATTTGTAATTCTAATACAATTTAATTTAATACTTTATGTACAAGAAAAAAAATGTGGGCAACGCTTGATCTTACAGGCCGACCAATAGTTTTGAGTAGTGAAGTTTTCAAGCTCAGAAAACAAGAAAACATCATTGTTTACATTTTTACGCTTAAAATTACCAGCATTTCCTTTTGAATTATTAAAGTAATAAAAATTCCCTAATAGTTACTTTTCAAAGATTTCTTTCGAACGAAGTAACCGATGTGAAGGGACCTTGCGACATTTAATGCAATTTTTAGAACTCAAAAACCGGTCAATCGAATGTCGGGTTACGCGTAGCATAGAGTTCCGTAATTGTCCGTCACAATTTACAATATTAGAACGGAACTTTTTGTTTTATAAAATCAGCCTATTAGTTCAGTTCACAGTTAATAACCTAATAACGTCTA
This sequence comes from Eumeta japonica, assembly GCA_005406025.1. Classification (NCBI taxonomy): domain Eukaryota; kingdom Metazoa; phylum Arthropoda; class Insecta; order Lepidoptera; family Psychidae; genus Eumeta; species Eumeta japonica. The sequence continues at coordinate 83,198 of BGZK01001722.1, forward strand.
AAACGGGCTCGCATGGGACGGATGCTAAGGATTTTATGTTTCCATAATTTTACATGGTTCATAGACATGCATCTGTTACCTATTTCACACAACCAGCAACGTCATCTAAGTAATTTTCAAAGGAATTTTGATTTTTACTTTTCCAAATGTATTTCATAAATAGATCGACTATTACTCTTTATATGGTAAAGTTTATTGAGCTGTAATAGTTTTCTTGTTAACTTCGTTATACATTCTGCTGTCGTTAAATTTTTCACCTATCAATGAATAACCATTTACCTGGTTGACTCTTAACGAAAATTGGCATTTTAAAGCTTAAGGTTTTGCAAACGGATCCCCGAATCTAAAAATAGTTTTGATAGAGCCGCTACAATTTTGAATGCGCTATCCAACGATACTCTACACCATAAACGAGAATGAAAATTGGGTGCATGTACTAATGTACGCGCGTGAAAAGTTATACTTCTTTGGCATCATTAAAAAACAGTTTTTAATTGCATGCAAATAACTAATTACAATGAAATAATAAAAGGACTGGAAAACGATAGTCGAAACAGTCAATAAAATTCAGTTTAAGAAATGTTTATATACCCTCATACCATTCAGCCCTCGGCTCGTGCTCACCTTGGCATTGGGTTATCCATCTAATCAATCGGACATAATCCACATTCATAACAAACGAAATGAACGTTTTTTTTCCCAAAATTGTTTCAGTTGCATATTTGCACCAACCAAGATACTCGTCAAGACGAATCAAACGAGCCCAAACTAATGGGGTTGCGTCGTTTAATTACGGAGTTCCTATGGCCACCTTCCAGCTCCATCATCAGACCGTGGTTACCATATAATATCAAAGTACTCGTCAAGACGAATGAAAAGGGCCTAAACTCGATGGGATTGCGTTGTTTGATTATGGAGTTTCTATGGCCACCTCCCAGCTCCATCATCAGACCCTGATTACCATATAGTATCAAAGTACTCGTCAAGATGAATTAAACGAGCCCAAACTCGATGGGGTTGCGTAGTTTAATTACGGAGTTTCTATGGCCACCTTCCAGCGCCATCATCAGACCCTGGTTACCATATAGTATCAAAGTACTCGTCAAGACGAATGAAACGAGCCCAAATTTGATGGGGTTGCATCGTTTAATTACGGAGTTCTTATGGCCACCTTCCAGCTCCATCATTAGATCAGCTCTATGTCATAATAATATTGCATTGTCATCCGATTTATACATGTATGAAAAATTAGAATTTTGAATTCGAAGTGGGCAGCTTCAACCTGTTAATTTTGTGTTACACTGATGCGCGCGCGTCTTAAAATTTCATTCTCATCATTTTTTCATAACGCGCCTAAAGAAGTATAGCTCCAAAAATCATCCCCACTATACGTGTAAGGAAGGTACCCTAAAAAACTTTTTTTTTCACAATTTCATTCTGCCAGTTATTTGCCGTAATTTATATGCATATCCATACAGAGTTACAGCTTTCTAGTACTAGGAATCTTTGACCTAAACCGCGCACAAAGAGACAAACAGACGGACAGACAGACATGGTGAAACTGTAAGGATTCCTTGTTGAGTACGGAACCCTAAAAATAATTCAGCTTTTCAAACGAAATCGTTTAGAATTTAAAACTTATTTTCAAGAAAAAAAGTTAAGTTCTCAAAACCCGTATTTTTGAATCAATTTTATCGATCGCAACAAGATTTGTGACTTTCCATAAAGCTTTTTAAACGCATAGACCAGTTTCATTTTACATATTGACTTTGTGCAAATTTTGTTGGTAGGGTTCTCGAATTTCTTCAGAAAATACAAAACACGTGAAAGTGATCTTTAGTGACCTTATTCTTTATGTTATTGACTTTCATTTGTCAATTGTGGTTACACAATTTATTAGCTTTTAAAAAACAGAAAAAAACTTCAGAAATACCTCTTTTCAAACAGAGATTTACATTTTATATGAAAATGGAACCGATTTAAGCCTCTAAATTTTCTGCGTACGTTGTTAGTATATACAATAATTTCGATGTTTATTGAAATTATTAGAAATTTTTGGAATTTTAAAGATTGATCCCATTTTTAATTTTACACGAAAAAAAAATGGCTTAGCACGGCTTTACTATGGGTTTTATTAAGAGTAATTCAGATTTTGGAATAGAAAGGTAAAACTATTTGAAATAAACGTTTAATAATCAGAAAACATCTCAGAAACTCTTCAAAATCTACACAATCGATTGATGTCAATTTTTGAGGGAATTCAGTGTTCATATCAGTACATTCAATAATAAATTTGAGATTAATACACATATAGGTACACGCGCGCACGCTCTTGCATGCAAGCACACACACACGCATGCACGCACACAGAGACACACACGCACACCCTCTGTAAATGAGCAGAAAAGCTTCCTAAGACCTCAAAATATCGATATCTGATGAAATTTTGGTTAATGAAATTCGGACGCAAAATAATTTTATAAATTTTACGCCAATATTAAACTTCTTAGCGGGAAATTAAAAATCTCTTCTAAGTCAAAGAAAGTGTAGTACTCGATTTCAATCATAAGGTTAGTAAAAAGCTATTTTGTTCTTAATATCATCGACATGTACCATTTTTTCAAATTCCATTTCACCTTCACCGAAAATCATGATCAAGGTGTTTTAATTCGAAATAACACGCGAGCTTTTTGGAAAATTCATGTCCCGCTCCCGCTGAAAAATATTTTAGAAATCATAGACAATATGGTTTAAAGAACGGAGTTTCGCTATTTCGTGATAATTTCAAATACTATGACATCGCTAGCTGAGTGGTTATTAAACCAATGGACTGATCAAAATATTATTTAGAGATCTAAGTTGAACAATTTTTAACAAAATATTAAAATTTGTTATCGCAAACGAACGAGTCGTTGATTGATTCCACTATATCTTTATAATTTTATTTAATACTTTATCTTACATACAATGCAATAAAGGGAGAAGGAGTAAACCAATTCCTATTTTTTTCATGAGGAGATAGTGAAGAAGTGCTAAAAATTGTCTTATGTAAGTTATAAGTGGCCCCTCAGCGTTGACTATAACGGTGAATCGAGTCGATAATAGATACTTTTCGTCCACTTTATTAGCTTATGCTGAGTTAACATAAAAATTACATATATCAAATTAATATATCACATAATTTTATATATTCTAAAGTCCGTGATGGCATATATCTATATTCGTACTTTTCAAAGTAAATCTCCGGAACTTAAAATACCTCTATTCTATCCATATTGCACTTATGGAATAATACGAATACACGTATATCTATAAAAAAAACTCTCATGTCAACATATTTAGTATTTTTAAAATACATTTATTCTAACTAGTATTAAAAAACTGATTAAAAAACTTTTTTCCGTGAATGTTCGGATGTTTGAGTGTGCGTATGTGGCACGATCAACTTATTTAACCCGTAAACCTTTAAGTATCGTAATAATATTCTTTAGTTTAAGATTTTTTACAGGAAATAGTTTCCTGTTAAAAATAGTTGTCTATTTAAATGTCGTTTAATTATAATTAATAAAAAACCGGCCAAAAGCGAGTCTAATTCGCACACGAAGTGTTCCGTACAACCTTACAATATTAACACTATATACTTTTTAAGAATAGTTCATTAAAAACGAGCAAATTACTAAGATTATACAAAAAACGACAAAAATCACGTTTCTTATATGGAGAGCCCTCTGTAAATTTTCAATAATATTGGAACGAAGTTCCTTACGGCGGGCTTGGAGGAGATAGGGATTTTGCTGCGCGACCGAACTGAAAAAAATGTGATAGTAAAACCGTAAAAAAAAGTCCGTGGAATAAAACCGTTAAATGAGACGTGCGCAGGCGCGACAGTCGTATACACAAGCGAGTAGTGTATAATACCTTTCTCTTTCTCCCTCTTTCTTTTCGTTCTCTCATTCCTTCTCTCTCTATTACCACTCCACCCCGCCAATGCATAGTATATACTCATGAATTCATGGACAAGCACGTGGCTAATATTCACATTATAGATACATTTTACTCGTGAGTAGTCACGTTTATTTTCAAATAGTCAAAACAATAATAAATATAGTAACAATGGCAAGTGAACTAACAAGTGACTTGAATGCAATTGACAGTGATAATAGTGGGAAATTATTCTATTTCTATGTAATTTTGTGTTGTCAAACAAAAATAAAGAGACATATTTTGTTATTTTAGTTGATAATTTGAATTACGATTTTTTTTTATTTTACGTAATTTATTTTATTTCCTAAAATACTGAATTTCCTAAATACTTTCCTGTACTTAAATAAAAACTAATCAGCAAAATTTAAGAGAAAAATCAAGAAAACCTACATAAAATTGAGCACGATTTTTTTTTTGCAAATTGTGTCGATTCTACATTAGCCGAAGGAACTTCGTTCCTACCTGGTGTCCCACGACACCACTCGTTTTTTTGGTTTTATTGCAACTACAGTAATACACATTTTTAACATTTCAAGCGTCTTTCCATTGCTATTATTAAAATCGAACAAAAAATGCCAATAAAAATGTACGGAGCCGCCGTTTTATTCTTTATTTTTTGATATTATTTGTTGTTATAGCGACAATAAAAATACAGTCTGAAAATTTTAACCGTCTACCTGTTACGGTTCAGTAGATACAGTCTGCTGTGGGACAGGCAAGGGACAGCGAAGGTTTAGTATTAGGGTCCCATTGACACCCTTTGAGTACGGAACCCCAAAAACTAAAAATCGATTTGTCTATTATATATCTATATCTAATTGAGGTGGGATTGTTTGCAGCGCTTGTGCAGCATTTGTTTGTTTTTAGTCAGATAAACGGCGTAATTGTTTAAAGTAAAGTAATTTATAATTATTATAATTTTATTTACATTCCATGGACACATAATAGAGAAAAAAGTAGCCATTAATGAAAGAAATAAAAAGAAAAATTTCGACTTCAAATAAATCGATAATGAATCAAAGAAATAAACATTAATAATAAAAAAAATGGAAATTACATTAATAGTAAGTTTAAGTCTCGACTTATGGCGTTAGATGGAATCATAAGAGGAATGGATTTCATTTTGAATCCGGATTTGTCTATAATTGCAAAGGACGCCCACTATTTTTTACTCACCTCATTCGAAGAATACCACAAAATATTTAAAAATAAGAGCAAAGTAAAATTCTTTGACTATTTATGTAATACTAATACCTAAAAGGTTTACATTTCTTACTTTTCGCTATGAAATTTTAAAATTTTCATAAAATTGGAAAGTTACTATTTTCACCTGATTTTGGAAAATCGAGTTTTCACCAGATCTTGACGTTTTGGGCTCTAGAAATCTATTTAAACAATTTTTCGAGTTGCAACAACTGCATAAAAATCGGTTAATTTAGTCAAGAAATATCGATATAGACAATTTTTGAAATGTTTTAGAATATTTTTAAACTACTCTACTGATAAATTTAAACATCTAACCACTCGTTTCCTTTATAAAAACAGCGTTGATCGTCGCAAATTGCATCAAAATCGGTTGATTCCTTTGAGAGACACGGTTAACAAAAATTCGAATAAAAAGGTTTTTTCCAAAAATTTTGTTTTTCGAAGATGTTTGGTACTCGGTAATCTTTTTCTGTTTAAAAAACTACGTCGAATGCCGTAAAGCAGATCAAAACTAAGCGTATTCCAAAGATATTGTAATTAAATCTTTTTTTTAAAAAAGCAATTTTTTAGTACACAGATTTTTGAATTATAAAAACTCGAAACGTATCAGAACTATATTTTGAGCTCGGCGAGCTTGAAAAATCAATAAAAACACTATTTTGAGTATGATGCGTTCAATAATTTATTGCTTCTTCATTTTTAACTTTGAGCTCGAAAGTAGTAAGAAGTTTCAGGGATCGCCTGAAGAATCAATTATGTTCCAAATTTTTGTATTTAAAAAGTTATAGACAATATTTCTAACTCAAGGAGCTCTATAACATATCTATCAAAATAATAGCGGAATGCTTCAGGAATGGCCTAAAGGGTCAATGGCTTTACACATTTTTTTTTAAATTGACCGTACCGTACATATACACGAAACTCTGCCGCTGTGAAGTTAGTCACAAAAGCGTCGCAATGACGTAAAACAGGAACGTGGAAAAAAGGATGGCCATTCGCAGGGAATTCAGAGCGCAGAGTTTTGTGCGTTGTAATTTTAGATTTTTTTTTTTTGATATCCGTATTATTTCTCTAATATTTTAAATCAAACCTGTATTTAAAATAAATCATTTATAAATATTTTATAGTTAGAAAAAGAATTGCATAAAAATACAAAATTGACTAGACAATATATTTTTTAACAATATTTTTTTAGGAAAGTAATGTTTTCCGTCTTTGTCTAATGCTTTAAGAAATTGTTTCAACCCCACCTAGGTGTGTATTGGTGGACTTATGATTTTACTTCAGTCAATGGCTTATTTACAATGTTAGCTTTACCGCCGATTAATGATTTTTCTAATCAGCAATATTTTTTTTCGATTTTTTTTTTTTGGAACGACTATCCCAAAAGCGAAAATAAAGCAACGACGTTTTGAATGAGCGGAGTGAATGCGCATTAAACCCGCTTAACCCTTTAAGACGAAATGGAATACCTATTAAATAGTATTATTAATCACAATAACAAAAAAAAAACTAGAGCCAATCTAATGTTTTATTGACAAATTTTACGCTTTCAAATATTAATATTTTAAGGAAAATCAGGGTAACACGAAAAAAATTTTTGAGTAATAAATAAAAAAAAAAGTGCATGCATAGAGATGTTTATTTCTTTGGTGTAATTAAAAAAATGTTTTTAAAATAAAGTAAAACATTAGATAATAAACACCTCATTAAAATGTTATATGTAATATCTAGGTTCAAAATGCTTTACAAATTATGTGCCATTGTTCACACAAGTTTCTCATAAAATTCCATATACTTATCATGTGTAATAAAAGTACATAATATCATTCTTTTGAATGTCCGCGATTTCGTTTTTGTCTAGAAAGCAATATGAATTGTCTTTAGCTTCACACATGTGTTGAATGACATATATATGTGTTGTGTTCACTAATGAAAACAATGTTTTCATACAAATTGGCTATTTTGTGCCTATGGGTCTTTAATATATACAAAATCCCTGTCCGTAAAAACATACAAAATCTACCCTTAGACCAATTCAAAAGAATTACCAAGCAATTGCTTGTTAAAAAAGGATATTATACAATATGTAAATATTTAGAGGACAAATATTCATGGACATAACTAGATTAATTTCTAGTGGGTTTGTTTCTTTATAACTTTATAATGTTTGATAGTATAATATAATGTATTTAAAGTTGAAAAGAGCTACCCTCAAGTTTCTTGTTCGTTCTTCTTGAGGGATAACAGCCTTCCGAAAGAGTGGCAAAGTGGTAAAGTACTAAAATGTAAATTCTTGATATATTGTGACGTATTTCAAGTGTTGTTCATGACCTATGAAATAAAGATATATTTGAATCTTAATAATATAATATGCTCCTGCACATTTTTATCCATACTCAAACACTACTGTGAATACTTATCATATGAAATAAATACCATTGATACACTTGTAAATACAAATAAAAACCAAAAAAAATTATGAAAACATTTTATTGGAAAAAAAAACAATTTTACATTGACAAATATGTCGAATTAAGACCAATACATCAAGCTACTTTTACATGGCTAAACTTGTTCTTAAGTAGCTGACAAGAATTAAGCGGTATATACTCCTAATTAATACAAAAATAGAAAAGTAAAATAAATTGAGAACAGTTTAAACCTTACCACAACACTAAGTTTGTACACATTAAGATCCTATAATACTTATCAAATATGTACAAAACATCTATTTTATTTCTTTTGGTACCTGCATTCTCAAATTAATAATCAAAATATACAGACTAATGGAAAATCTCTATAAATTATGCAAAGAACACTAGCCTAGGCTAAAACATTGTATTGAGAAAAAAATTAAAATAAGTATATTAAAAGCACGATAAATGATAATGAGCAACAAATTTTAATAAACAATTTATGAGTTGACAAAAATATATCAATTACAACACATAGATTTAAACTAATTCAAATCACAGTCAGTCAAATGGGTACATAAAACCTACATGCAATTCAGTTCACTTTTTTATACAGTAATTTATCAAAAAGAAGTATATACCACATACACAAATTACATATTGTCATGTATAAAATTGCTTGTAAGTTGTAAAATGTAGTATTGACCTGCAATACTGCAGCATTGTGTTTAGCGTTCACATTTCAATCTTATAGCATTTAAGGAAATTAAGTTTCTCCTAATCTTTATATAATTAAATATTCCATTGGAAAAACAATTAGCAATTAAAATCTAAATACTGGATGTAAAACGAATTGAAATTGATCTAAATATTCAACAACAATAGAACTGAGGCTTTTGACAATATTTTAAGACTTAGGGGCAGGTAAGTACATCACAAACATGATCATTTCTTTCTTCTCTTATGGCTCATTTCATCTAAACTCGTAGATTTGAATACTATGTTCAGGAACATGACTCAAAGTCAGTGACTGGTACCTGAAAAATAAATGCAGAATTTTGAGTAAAATAGTTTTTATAATTCATTATAGATTCGAACTCTTACTTCATTACTGTAATTAAAAGAGGTAATGTGTGCAAAGAAAGTGCTTTTGGAAATATTTTGGAATTCTGAATCATAGAATAATATTAATAATTTTAATTGAATTAAAACAGCCATAACCTCTATACATAATAAAATTGATTTAATACAGTTGAACCTCGATAACTCAAACCTCGGTAACTTAAAAACCTCTATAATTTCAAAAAATAATATGTTTCCTTCCCATCAGAGCCCAAAACCTCTATAACTTAAAATACGCAACCTCTATAACTTAAATAAGTAATCTCTGTATTGGCCCTCAGTAACTTAAAGACATGTTTCCACAACCTCTATAACATAAAATTGTTTGTCAGTGAGTCATTTTGAAAGAGTGTGCAAAATTGTTTGCACGTTCACTAGTTAAATTGTTAACGCAAACAAAAGGTTCCGGTATTTATTGCTTATACGTGTTCACTAGTTAAATTGTTAACGTAAACAATACATATGTCACCTATTGTTTGCTTCTTCGAAATTCTTAAAAGCTTTGTGGCGGTTAGCCTTAAGACATGAGTAAGCCTTGGATCATAAGTTTTGATAATTGTCCTGGAAACATCGCTTTACTTACTGTGTGATAAAACTGGCTTAAAATAAGTTCAAAAAGATAACTAACAACACTCACATACGCTGATAAAGGGTGGAACAAGGGTACATGCATACATATGTACATACCTACCTCTATATTAACCTATCCCTAACATAGACCCTTGATAACTTAAAACCTCTATAATTTTAAATATTTTGTGTTTCCCTTGGACTTTAACTTATCGAGGTTTAACTGTATTACTTAATTAAATTCTAAAGAAATAATCCATTAATTTATTGTTTGCTAGTACATGCATCAAATGAAAAATACCGCACTAAATGGAACAAAGCATTTGCAATCAAATCGAATTACAAAAATGATGTTTATATCATCATAATGTGTTATCCAGAAGTTGAGCTGTTTTGGTTTAAGCTATAGTGGTTTTCCATTCATAACTTAACTAATAGTATTGCAGCAAAATAATATTTTAAAACTAAATGTTAATTGACTGTAGTGCTGATGAAATAGTTTTCACAACACATAGAAATAAAGTGTAGCAAATATTTTTGTAAATACAAATTATTTATTTAGAAAAAGGGTTCATAATAAAAACCAAAAGAATAACTAAGTTTTTTCAAAATCATTTCACAGGTTTGAGAACTGCAATATATTCTTTATTTACGCAAGCAAAGTAGCAGGTTAAAGGTAGTGTGCAATAAAATTATTATAAAAACTTCAAATGACACTATCAAATATTAGTATTTCTTTAAATAAAAACAAAAAGTTACATTATTGAAGTTAAGTAGCCCTTAACATAAAAAATTCATGATTTCAAATCCTAACTTAAATAATAATTGAAAATAAATAAGTGACCAAATGCTTTAAAACACTTAGGAGTTTCTAAATATTGAGCCTTTAAAAAAAGGACTACGTATATACAACTTTTGATGAAAATTGAAATTTCATAAATGGGAATTTCTGTCATTATACCAAAATAATGTTATACAAAATCCATAATGGAAGTTAGTGTGAAATCTTAACTGTTCATTTTGCAAAATACTGAAGCTTTATTAAATACACACAAGCTATATATTATTTTTACTCATTTGATTTTAAAACTTAAGGATATTCTATTGCATTGTATATAACTATTTACAATAAAAAGTAGGTTTGCACACTATATGACTAGTGCTATTATTTGTTAAATATTTTTGATAAACTTTAAATCATAATTATTTCATTTTTTAAGCAAAATCCAATTATTATTATACAAATTCCTGAAATTCTTTACCCCCTTAGCATATTTTCCTCAATTGATTCTCATCAAGCTAATACTCTCAAAACATAAACTTAACTTTGATTAATATCAATATCTAATGAATGTCCAAAGAATGTTTATTTTACTGCAATTTTTCATGTTAAAAGCTTCCAAATACAGTTTTAGATAAGAGAATAATCCATTATTACATTCCCACCTACCAAGATATATTTATAATGGACTAAATCATCTTATGTATCTTTTTCATGGTAAAGAAGTTCATAGTGGATTAAGTCCATAAGTATACCTTAAAGTATGAATTCCACTTTTGAAGTGTATATAATGATAAAAAAAAATCAAATAATTCTTACCATTCTGAACTGCGGTGATAATAGTATCCTTCAATAGTCGCTGCAGATTTATGGAAGCATATGTAATAAAAACCGGCAAACGAAGCACCATTTATATCCTTAATTGTATGATCGGGTACCAAAAAATGTTCTTTCCACCTCATGAACACATAATCTGCTTTTGCTAATGAATCATAGTCAAAAGAATCTGAATTAAATGTTTTCAAGTATGGTACAAACAGGTCAAACTTACTCTGTAATAAGAGATTTATTAAATGTTAATGAATCTTTAAAATTTATTTGTGAAATATATGTGAATATTTGTGTGTAGTTCAACTCTATAAAATAAAAAGAAACGATTTAAATCAACAAATATATATCACCAAATCAATTAATAAGTTTTAGTGTGTTAAAATTAAACATACCCAATGTTTTCTGTCAACATCTTCATCGGCATCCCACTTTCTAGTGAGAAAGGGATATTTGGCAGATATAATCTCACCATCGAAAAAGGTCGTCAGAGTAGGAAACTCCTCTGTAAGTCCCTTTATTTTAAGATACCCACAGAGATATGAATTTGCTTCATCAACATGCTAGAATATATTATAATTTTAATAAAGTATCACTTAACAAATAAACAAAGTAAATAGTCGCTGCGCTACAATCGTCGTTTATTTTCTTAGTTATCCGTTTATTTAGTGATAAGCCATAAAACATAACAATAAGTTATTTTTGTATTATGATATTGCGTATTTTGTTACTTTTCTCTAACCTGCAAAACTACTTCCACTTCGTATGAATTTCCTTTCGATTTTTGATGACCTTGGAATTTTGATCCGTTATAAAGAAGAGATTTTGTAACACCAGGTTGCTTAGAATTTGCAGGCGGCGGTGGAGTTATATCAACTTTTACTGGCATTATTTTCCCATCAAATTGGTGACCCAACTTCGTTCTTGTTACAGTTAAGACGTTTGACAGCAGTAGTTCCAGTAGATTCGATGAGATTATTCAAAATACAAAAATGTATTATTTTATCACAACAATTTAGGTTTTACATAATAAATATAGACAAAAGTGAACCAACATTGTTCAATCGAAGCTACAAGTGAAAGTTTTGATTTATTGTAAATAGTTTCATTCTCATTTATAGATTGACGAGCGCATCGAGTCATCGCCCTAGAGTGGATATTGTCACACGAAACTGAAAAAAAATAATTAACGCAAATACAAAATAAATACATGTATTAAAGCATAATTGTTAGCAAATATTTTGCGGGCTTGCAAATTTATAATTTGATTCTAATTTGTAAATCGATTCATCAACCTAGGGCAACGATTCTGTAATTACAATTTAATCTATGTCTGTGATTGACATTTACAAGAAGAAAAATTATCTAATGTACAAAAAACTAATAGACGCGACATAAACGTTCTATTTGCCATCGGTTTTACCATAGTCATAACTATACTTGACAAAAATAGCGTAGTTAGGTTTGACTGATTGATTAATGGAAATATTTAATTAATTTTATTGTTGCACAAGCAAACATCAATCAAATTATTTGAGGGAACATATTTTTGCGGCCGTACTATTTTTAGAATTGGACGTACGTTCAACACGGAAGAGAGCCTTTTCCCCCGTTGTCGATTATTTGAGACTCACCGTCGCTTTTGTACAATTTGTTAGAAGTCGAAAAACTACTTTAAGATGCTACTTTCTCAGTTGTGGAACACTACTATTCTTTAATACATCAACAAATACAAAAAGCAATATACGTGCCTAGTGATTCTTTAAACAGTTTTAATATATTTTACATATTGATACATATTAACGAATACTTTGACGTTTCAGAATTGGGAATTTGGCAATAGTATTACCTATTTGCCGCTGTAGATGACTGATGTTGAATATTATCAATATATTTAATTTACAATGGTTTAGAATAGACATATCAATATGCTTGTGCGTAATGTTGTCTTATTTTTTATATAACTCTATTATTGGAAAGCTGAACGAATGGACGAAATTCTTTTGTATCTCTCTGAGTAAATGTATTGTATATCAATGAGCATAGAGAGAAAAACTGAGTTTATAACTTTGTCACGTACGACTGCCAAGGCGGATAAGAAACTGCCACAATTACAATTCCAGTTTTTTTTGTTTCTTGCGACGAGGAGGAGGTAAAAATGTCTATCCTGCACACCTCGCGCCCGTACGCGGGTAGTGTGGACTGAAACCCACCAAAAATTCCTCCTGAAAGTGAAGTAATTGGGTCGGCTATGCTATTTAGTCGGTCGAGACGAGTCAGATGACAAGTCAGACGACTTTGATATTCACCGAGTGCGGCCGGACGGCGAGTGCCGACGGCGCGTGACATGCGCTATGGACGACGCCTGGAGGAAGTCGTCTCGGCATAGGATGTCGCAGGAAACCGTCACGGGTCGGTTCCTTCCCTGCTCGGCCGGAGGCGGTTAGCGGCCGGGTGGAGTAAGGGAGCTTGTCGATGACCTGACCAACGGATAGACCTACTCTAAGTCAGTCATGCGTCGTTGACGTCATTATATTTCAACGCCGCTGTAAGAGCGTCAGGTGGATCGGTAAGTACGTTCCGTGGCCTACGGATAAGGTGGTGGGATGCGGCGGTTGATAGTCAACCGCCGCGAAGGAGCGCATTGGGATGTGATCCCGCGATGTCGAAGAATCGCTTCGATGCGTCCTTCATATATTTGGAAATAGTGGGGAGTTCTAAGTCCCTATGGAGAATTGAATTACGAACACACCAATGTGCATCCGTTGCGGCTCTACAGAATTTATTCTGTATTACCTGTAGTCTATGTAGTGCTTTCGGAGCGGCGTGAGCGAAGACGGGAGACGCGTATGTCATCACCGTCCTAATGCACATTTTGTATATGGTACGTTTATTACGTCTAGATAGTTTACTTTTCTACCGAGCATGGCCCCGAGCCTTGCTTTGTAGAAAAGTGCAGTTTCTAACACGCTCGATATGATCTCGGAAGTGTAGATTTTATCGAGCGTGACTCCTAAGTATTTGTAGTTCCGTTGCCACGGAATGTTCGCATCCAACATTTTAAGATTGGGAGTGTTTTGTCGACAATGAGTCGACTTCTAATCTTACCATACTTGAATTGTATGGCTGCTGATTTGTCGGGCTTCTATCCTCCACTTCCGGAACCATTGACCTAGCTCGTCAATGGCCCTCTGAGGGGAGGAGGGTGAATCGGGTGCTCCTATTCCTATTTCCAAAGAGCGCGGTATCGTCCGCGAATAACGCGAGTTGGACGCCAGACGACGACGGTCGCGGTACATCGTTTGTGTACGCGGAGTACAGCAGTACAGCAGAGAGGGTGGAGCCTTGAGGAACTCCTGCTCTGATAAGACGTCTTGTCGAGTGAGTGCGCTCATGCCTAAATGTGAAATGTCTGTTTGCTAAATAATTTTGAATAGTGATTATGAGGCGATCTGGTACTTGGAGAGAATATAACTTATAAATCAGACCTGCGCCATACCCTATCGAAGGCCTTACATCAAAGAAGACAGCTACGGTGCTACGTTTGGTTTCAAAACCTCCGAGACATACTCTACTAAGCGGAGGACTTGCTGTGGACAAGAATGGGCTGGGGAAAGCCGAACTGTTCACATATGATAAGGCCTTTCCTAGGAGGTGATCGCTAAGGCGAGTTTTGAGATTTTTTCGAATAGTTTGCCCAGACCGCTCAGGAGGCTGATCGGTCTGTAGCTGGCAGGAGGTCGCGTGGTTTCCTGGCTTGTGGATGCCTATAACCTCCGCCTCCTTCCAGGCAGGGAGGAAAATAGCAATTTTTATGCACGCGTTAAAAATCGCGACCAGTAAGCTTAACAACGGTATAGAAAAGCATTTGATTGCTTTATTACTAATACCATCGAGGCCCGGTGCCTTCTGGTATTAAGTGATTTCACTAGCGTTTGGACTTCGCTGAGTGAGACGGGAGCCAGATCGTCTTTGGGTTCGAGGGGTTTTTGGAGAACCTCTTCCTCGATGCGACTGATATGAGCGATGTCGTGCGGAGGGGAAGCGTGAGAGCATTGAGTCTCTATAGAGTCTGCAAGGCACTCTGCTATCTCCGCGTCGTCTATGGCCACTGAATTATCAGGTTTTTGAGTAGTATATCCTCGGTTTTGAGCGCTTTGGTAACTGCCCAAAACGCTTTGTGGGATGGTTTAATTCTCCATGAGGTCGCTCCAACTCTCATTTCGGAATTCCCGAACGCGAGCTTCGCGTTGAGAGCTGCGCTCTGGATCTGTACTCGGGAGTGGGATATTCGCGCGGCGCAAAGCTGCGTTTTTGCTCTTATCAATTCGAGAATATCGGCGGAAACTTCCGGCGATCCGAGGATGCCGGAACCTCCCGCTCGCTCTCCTCGACCACTGTCCTGACGTGGTTGGTAAGAGCACCTATGGCAAGGTCAATCTCGTCTGTAGACGCGATGTCATTGGGAATGCTATTGAGGTTTGGAGTGTCGATTTTCTCAAGCGCGGTCGACACTCTTTCCAATTAGTAATTTTGCGGATGGAATAGGCCTCCCGCCGTCGGGAGGTCCCATTTTTAATATAACCGGCCGGTGGTCAGACGTGAGACCGTATTGTCTCAATACTATTGAAATTAAGTGCAACTCCTTTAGTGAGTGCGATATCTATCGTCGAGGGTCTATGTGACGACATGGGGAAACATGTCGACGTAGAGGCGCGATGATTCCGAAGTCTAGTCTGTCCTCGAGTTCGTCGAGTTTAATTCCGTTATAATTGTTAGATGGGCAGCCCCATCTTATGTTTTACAATTGAAATCACCGAAGAGGATGACGGCATCCCCTAAGGCAAAGAGGGCTCTTAGGTCGCGCCGGAGCAACCGTTTTGGAGACGGGAGATAGACCGAGACTATGACGTGTACTATGGCCCGTCATAGCGAGTCTACAACCCGTGGCTTCCATATTTGTAAGTGGAGGAATATTAATAGGGCCGCAATGTAGGAGCGTCTGTAGTACAGAGCGGTACCCCCTTACTACTGTATGTCCTGTCCGTTCGTAGTTGGACATAGCCTGCGATGCTGCAGGCTTTAGGCCTATTCGGTTTAAGATATGTTTCGTACGAGAGCGATATCGATGCTGTTCTCCGACATACATTTTTTAACTCTAAAACGTTCGAAGTTAGACCGCAAGCGTTAAATGATAATAATCTAATATTTTTGGTTTGAGGCGCCCAACTGAGGGAGGAAAGCTACTACACCCGGGTGCAGACATTTATATAGACTCTAATTTAACCATCAGGTGATGGTATCTGACGAGAACCATGAGTTTCTCTTCGACGTTACTGCACGCTCGGAAATCTCGGGCGAATTCCGAAATCTCTGAGCTCTTAACGGCGCGAAGGATGGACATCACCGTTTGGATGTCGTCTCCAAACGATGTGGTGCCCGCGGTCGCGGGAAGCGGGAGCGACACGGGTGGCTCGCGGCGGACAGCTTCTCCAGACGGTCCCGGAGCGGCCCTCGGTGGCAGCGTGGGCTTTGGTTTACCCCACGGGTTGGAGACGGGCGAGAGGCGGCAGCCGGGGTTGGTTTGTTTCCCGCAAGATCGGGGAAGTTATTTAGATCCCGAGGTGGAGCTACGGGCCTACTTTTAGGCCTATTGGGATTAGGCCTATTATAAGAAATAAATTTAGGGCTTTCGGACATCCCTATAGTTGGCCGTATGCTGCTGGAGACAATTCACGCAGGAGGGTTTCTCTCCTGACTCACGAGTACGCGGGCACTCTGGTCCAATGTGGGACCAACATTTCACGCAGCGCGGGTCCGCATGACAGTTGGCGGCCGCGTGGCCGTACAACTGGCAGCGGTGGCACTGCCCTGACCTCCTTTCTGTGGGCCTCTACTCGGATACCCGAGAGGCCACACACCATGTTCAGATTATTGAATATATTCTTGGCTTCCTCGGTCCTGGAAGGACGGCGAGAACTAGCCATAATGGTGAGCCGTCTCTGCGGCAAAGTCTGTGCACCGAGTGCACAGGGAAGCCCTGGCCGCAGAGGTCGGTTTGGATTTCGTCTACCGGGAAGTCGGTAGGAATGCCGCGGATAACGGCCTTTAGTTTACGCTCCTCCTCGAGGGCGTATGTGTGAAATTGGACTTTGAAGTCCACGAGATATTTATTGAGACTGCGGAAAGTCTCAACGTCTGGCAGTGAATTTTAATGCCGTCGTCGGCGGTGCGGACGGTTTATTATTTATCCGCAGACGGGTGCAGTCTGCGGATATTTGAGGAAGTTAGCGCTTTGCGCAAAAAATGGGTGGAGGCAGTTTAGGCCTAGAGGTGCGGTGGGCTTGGCACCCGTCCGGAGCGGTTTGGCGGTCACCGCCTGCGTGGAAGCGGAGACTGGATTTCGGGTTGACTCAACCGAGGCGGTACTCGTAGTCTGAGTCTGTTGGACCGCAGCGGGGAGGGCTTTGCATCGTTTGCATCGGGATGTGGGCGCCGATGATGGGTCTATGTCCATCTCCGGCTGGTCGCGAGCCACCTTCGCTTTTTGAGCGCTTTTCTTAGCGCTTGTTTATTTTACCTCTACGAGGGTAAATGAGGTGTTACTGTTTTCGGACTCGCTGTCCGAACCGACGACTGTGCTGTCGGAGCACGTCGCTCCTTCGTCGGACGATGAGCTCGCCTGGCGCTTATTTTTATTTTATTCGTCTTCATTGGTGATGTTGCGCGGCTCGAGGCGCGGCTCGAGACGGGGTCACTCGCGATTAGTTTTTACTACGTCCTGAGGCGCTTCGTATCCTATTTCGGACAGCGCTTTGGTTAGGACCTGTTGTATGAATTCTAACGTGATGGAGTTTTGGGGTAGACCCTCCCGCCCCAGAGGAGCAGGGGAATCTTGGTCCATGGTAGGCTAATTTTAAATTCAATATATTATTATTTATGTTTTGCGTTGTATAGCGTTAATACAGGTGTATTAATGCTAACGGTATATATACTTGAGTGATACCGTGCGCGTTTGATCGTACAGTTGCCGGTTGTTGCGCAGGTGTTCAATTAACCGTCTATTGTTCGTCGGGGCGAACAATAGACGACGCGGGTCGGCCGGCCGAATTCTCGGAGCTCGACGGGCAGGTATGCGAACACACAATGGGATGCTCAGCTATGTTTGCGCGGTATGTCGTCTAGTGTCTTTTAATATTGAGGTTTTAAATTCGAAATAAGGGGCGCGGGTTTTGACCTAGCGTTTCTAACAGTCCGTATCCGAGCTAGGTCTGCTATAGACCTAGCAAACGGGGTACGGAGGATGGAGTGAGGGATGATGGAGGGTGGGCGGCGACACCTGGTATCGGCGAGGAGCACCTCCAAGGCCGGTGGTCCCAGGTCCGTCCGGGTTTGCCGTTCCCTGAAAGGCCAGCGCCCGGGCTCGCTGCAAATCACCCTCGTTGACACCGTTAGGTAGCCAGCGATTTGACCTTAAGGGTTTTCGAAAATGTCGCTTTATTTGTGAAAGCTTAATTAAAAGCTTTCAAAAATTCCGCGTGTTAAAAACCTGAAATAATAAATTATTATTAGTTGTGGAGTGTGGCGGCCGGCGGCGCCGCGGACTCTCGATCGGCAGGGCCGGGAGGGTCGTGAGGCGGCGATCTGCACAAAAAGCGAATAGCTTAGTTAGAGCGCCGGGAGCGGGCGCGCGGTAGCGTCCGTTCGGGGCGGGCGATCGAACTGATCTTTAGCCATTTTCTCGTCTATTTATTTTCTATGAATTCCATTTTCGCAGCCAAAAGTAATATGATAGCAATACAACCTTTCTGTTATTAAAATAATATTTTTTCGTATATTACGTTCATTTCCAAAGGCATCATCGAGGTGACTAATATTAAATATTAATCTACCTTTATTTTATATTTCGGTAGTCATTCCTATAATGATGATCTGCATGATGGTTAAACCATAGCCTAAAAATGATAATAAAAAAAAATTCTCAGACGAAAGATAAACGAAATAAGATTACGAGTGCACAGGCTGTTTGTCCTCATTTTTAGTACACCCAAAATTTTTTTCTAGTCATCACCAACCAATAAACTTGTACGAATCGTTAAGTGTTCTATGAATTAAATCATTTAATATTTTATGAATCATTAATAAATTACGAAAACAGCTACCTAACATAAACAATGATCAACAACAAAAATCAAATCCTTGCCGTCACCTCGAAGCGTACCTGATTCGAACTCATTATCTTTTTTTGGGAGTCTTTTTGAGTTATACTATAGAGACAATTTTTATCCTTTCTCAAAAGTTGTTTTGGTCATTCATGGAAAGATTAAACTTTTTCGCTTTGATTTTTCTTATTTTGTCTGACAATTCTAACTTTTAATCTACCCCAGAAATTTTTAATATGATAAACAAAATATTTTTCATGTGAACTGTAGCCAATACTCATCGTTCGAAATAAGTTCTTTATTGAAATCTATTAGGTAATTCTTATATAGGTTACTTTAAACTGAGCAATTATCGCTCAATGTCCTATTTTCAGTACTCACTGCGCAGCCTATGATGCCATCCGAGAGAGTAAATCATATTCTTGTATTGTTGTCAGAAAAACCTTCACATCGATACAACTATTTTTTTATAACTTTTAAATTTTGAGAGTATAAAGCTTTCAAATGTACATGTTTTTTATTTCACAATTTTTCTAAATTGCTCACTCGTAAAATGTTTATCATGTCAAATATAATAGGTCCGAAACTTAAATTTCAAAGTAATTGGAAAAGATTTGGCAATCACAGACATCAAGGTATTTTTATTTTGCCCTCAGTGGCGGCGCGTAAGGTGGGCGACGGGCCACCGCCTACGGCTCTCGCGGTACAAGGGGCCCTGCGCCTCCAAAATTTATATTATGCATTGCTTAAAAGACATGCTTACAAGCGAGAATAAAATAAAAATATATATAAATTATTTATTATATAATTATTGTGTTATGAAATATGTTTTGTCGGGCAACATTTTCTTGCCAGGTGTAACTATCGCGATTCCGCCGCCCGTGCGCCGCTGCTCCTGGCCGCCGCCTGGGAATCCCCTGTTTTATTTGTTTACTTTCTTTACTAGGAAGCCAGCCAATCAAATCAAAGTAACAATGCAGTCGCTAGGCGCATAACAATAGAAACGTAATTCAGTCAATATTCTTTTGTTTTTATGGCTGCACGTACCTACCTATTTTGAAAAGACTAGTGTTCCATGTTTTAATAATATTTAGTGAATAAATAGATACCTAGTGTGTGTAGGTATATTGATTGCCTGATCCTGTAAATAAGCTGAACCAAAATTTAAAAACAGTGACTTAGAAATAAATTGTTTTGTTTCTGTGTTGTATTCCGGTTCCTGTACTTGTCAAGGTAAGAAATAATTAATCCTACTATGCTACTAATATTATAAATGCGAAAGATTGTATGATTATTTATTTGTTTGTTACTCAATCACTCAAAAATTACTAAACGGATTTGAAATTTGGCACACAGATAGCTTATAGTATGGATTAACACATAGGCTATAAATTATTCCATTCAAAGTTTCGTGGAACGGGTCTAGAATGTTTTACCCGAATTTTATGCAGACGAAGTCGCGGGCGGAAAGCTAGTTGGTAATAAATAAATACCGCAGTAATTACTTTAAAAATATCAAAGCTTTAACGGTAAACAACGTAGTATCAACTTTTAAGTTTTATTAAATTTAGGTTTCACAACATGTACATAAAACCGCAATTTTTAAAAACTATTGCTTTTGTTTACAGTTTACGGATACGATATTATTGACATGTCCGGCCGAGATCGAGATATTGGAAGAAAATGGGAGTCAGGATCAGCAAAGAGAAAAGAAAAGCTGAAAGAACTGCATCCAACCAGGCTTTGAGTTTAAATATGATGAAGTTCCTCAACCAAACTGCATCTGGTAGTACTGTACCATCTGAATCGATAGTTTCTACTTCTACCCAACAAACGTCCGAGATACCGTTGGCAATGCTCCAGATGCACTGAGTACCGAGAGCGAACTTCAGTTAGACGTAGAGTTAGGATCATGCTCTAGCCAATCAAAATGGACACTGAAATTCTTGTGCTGTCATCAAGTAATCAAGAAGAACAGGTTTTAGATTCTCCAATTCGCAGCGACGACGCCAGTGCCATAGATCAACAAGTACTTGATAATTTGGATCCGGGATTTGGAAGTTTCCATAACGGATTCACAGCGTCGGGACATAGTTCAAAGCGGCCCCACACAGCAATTAAATGATGATGAATATTATCCCAAAGGTGATGATCAAAGACACTTTTCCAATTTCTATTTCTCGAAAAAATTAAACAACGGTGAAACTCAACATCGTCGCTGGTTAGTTTATTCCAATTCCCAAAATAAAGTTTACTGTTTCCCATGCAAACTATTTGGCAATTCACAAACTCAGATGGTGCAAGGTGGATGTTGTGATTGGAAACATTTAAGTACAATTTTACATAGACATGAGAATACCAAAGAACATATGGCACATATGTTCCAATGGTTAACTTTAGAGAAAGGAATAAATCAAGGCAAAACAATAGACCAAGAAAACGAAAGGCTAATACGTGAATCTCAAAAACATTGGCACAACTTGTTAGAGAGAATAATTGACATAATTAATTTTTTAGCCTCTCATAATCTTGCATTTAGAGGTCACAGAGAATCTCTCAAGACAGGTGACGTTAATAGGAATTCCGGTAATTTCATAGATTTATTTAAATTGATATCAAAATTTGATCCTACTTTACGAGAACACATGAAGCGTATTAGTGACAAACAGCTTTCACACAATTATTTAAGTCATGATATTCAAAATGAATTGATCATATTGATGTCAAAAGCAGTTCTCGATGAAATTGTTCGTAAGGTTAAAGAAGCAAAGTATTATTCTTTTGCTCGATTGCACTAGAGACTGTAATAGAGTTGAACAAATGTCGGTTATCTTAAGATTTTGTGATACGTCAACTGGCACAATAGTCGAACATTTTATGGGATTTCTAGCTGTTACTAAGACAACTGGAGAATATTTAGCCAATGCTATACTGGAACACCTAGAAAATACGACTTAAACATTCAAGACTGCCGTGGCCAAGGTTACGACAATGGTGCAAATATGGTAGGTGTAAATACTGGAGTTAAAACTCGAATATTGAATATTAACCCTAGGGCATTTTCACACCTTGTGGCTGCCATAGTTGGAATCTACTGTTGGTGGATGCAGCGAACTCATCTGTGGCAGCAAACTTTTTGGTTTCATACAAAAATTTATTTGCTATTTTCAAGTTCAAGCAAACGCTGGGATTTAATAAAAGGCAAATTAAAACTTACTATGAAACCTTTATCAGATACAAGATGGGAAAGTAGAGTCGAAGCTGTGAAGGCCGTATTATTGCAATTCGATGAAGTGATTGAATGCATCGAAAGCTTAAAAAATCAAACTGAGCAATCAGACACTCTCAGTGATTGCGATTCGGTACTAAATGAAATGTTAAGTTTAGAATTTATCGTATCTTTACATGTGTGGTATGAGATATTATCGCGTGTTAATATGATAAGTAAATTATGGCAATCGGTACAAATTCATTTAAGCGTTGCTCTTGAACATTTACACACATTTTGTGAATGGATAAAAGAGTATCGGGAAACTGGATTCGAAAAATCGCTGTCTGATGTTCGGAAATTTACTGAGAGAAGCTGTTATGACCTGCCAAAGGAGTTTAGGAATAAAAGAGTAGCTAAAAAGAAAAGGATGTTCGAGTATGAAAGCAGCGATCAACCTATACAGTCTCCTAAAATGCGGTATCAAATAGATTTTTACGCCATGATTGATTCTATAATAACCAATATGGAATTAAGATTTACGTCTTTAAATCAACATTATAAAGATTTTGGTTTTCTATGATTTAAGCAAGCTAAAAATATGCCAGAGGAGCAAATATTAAAACACTGTAACGATTTACATAACGTCCTGTGTGTGGGTGAGAGCAGTGACTTCCAACCTTTCGAATTATTTGAAGAATTAAAGACAATGATCCCAAATTTACCCAACTTCATTATAGATGTGAAACAGCTGCTGTCATATATAACAGAAAATAGCTTGAAGGAAATTTACCCAAATATATACATTGTAATCCGAATTTTATTAACAATTCCGGTAAGTACGGCCTCTGCTGAAAGGAGTTTTTCGAAATTAAAGTTAATACAAAATTATTTAAGAAACACAATGGGCCAGGAAAGACTTTCAGCTTTGGCTGTTTTATCAATTGAATCAGATCTGGCATCTAGGCTAAATTACGAAACAATCATTAAGGAATTTAGTAAAGTTAAAAGTAGGAAATTTCTGTTTCTTTAATAAAGAAAATACGAATATTTTTAAAGATAGGTTAGGGTAGGATAGATTAGGTTAGGATAAGTACTCTTTAAGAAATGTATGTTAGTAGAAATGTTTTTTTTTTTCTAGGTTAGTGTAAAGAAATTATATTTAATAGTGCAGCCAATGTTTGCATTTATTGTCGTATTGTCATCTTCACCTTCTATTATTTACGATTTGTAATTTTTCATTAATATTAATCTAATTTGTATTTTTATCAATAAAAACTTGACAGTATTAGTTAATTTTTTTTTATACATTCCGGCTTCAGGTCGCCACAGAACAGGGCCTCGCGAAATATGTCTTGCCCACATCAAATTTAGGTCTTGCCCCGCCACTGTTTGCCCCGCACATGACATTATAGTATATAAAATCTATACTTTAAACTTTTCACTAACAAATATCACCTGTTATGTTTAACTTATTTTCTTTTAAATCATTTGCATCTAATGGCCATAGTAAGTACCTTTAAGCTTTCATTCTTGCGAATAAGAAATTTATGTATTCGCTGAAGTCATGTAATACCGCTAATAAATTTTACTAAACTGTTTTGTTAGTTCATGAGATTCTAGTGATAACATTGAAACCTAAACATGGCTCAAAACTTCATGATACTGCAATATTAACTTACTTTATTTTTTATTTATTTGTTCATCCGTTTGTTATATGTTTTCAATCGATTTCAAAATAACTTACCAATAGAAATTTTGAAACTTTAACATAACTCAAAGCTTTATGTAATTGCAATAAGGATTGTTTTAAAATTTTGAATTTTTCATAACTGTGACTATACTTAGAAGACTTAAAATGAAAATCGTAAAACACAATCATTAGATAACAGGAAAGAGTGTATGGACTGTCCATTGAGATTACATTTTAAATTATTTGGAATGCATGAAATTGTATTATTAGTGAGTTACAGAAATTATATTCATGCATCCATTATCTATTGCATGTGCTTCACGATTTTTATTTCAATTTTAGTATTTTCATATCATTGTTATGCCCAAGTATTAATTCTCCAACTATTTGAATTGTATAACTAGAATATTAATATTATTCCACTTAAAAATTCGGAATAAAAATATGAAGTAACATTATATTATGTATTCGAAATGTTGTATAATTTTTATTTCTCCTAATGCTAAAAAGGTGACGGTTACAGTTAATTTAAAACGCACTAATTATATAGTTATATTAATTAATATCTACCGAAATGTTTTGAATTTAAAATGGTAAGCCATGGCGGAGCCGTATTGATTAATTTAGTAGTTTTCACCTTAAAGAAAAGCGTTTCCATGCGGTGAAAACTACTGGACCAATCAAATTACAGCAACGGAAAGTTAATGAAAATAGAAATACAAACAAGAACTATTGAAAGAAAGCCTAGAATACATATTTTAAGTCCAAGCGGACAGAAGAGCAAATGGAAGTTAATACATAATCAAAGTATCAATACCTAGATGAAACCATGGTAATACGAATAAAGTTAAATATGTATGCAATCTTACATCATTATTTCTTATTCATCTAGTAAAGGTAGTTAATTAAAAAAATTTTTCGGCCATTACGATCACAAGTATCCTACGCAAAGATAATTCGAGGCATAGAGAATAAATATTACAATTTATTCTTCATCTAAGTTTATCTTTTTGTTCACACAAATATTATTACAAATTTTTTGACCATGTCCTATTAAACACCTGTCGAAATCAATCAGTAGAGCAGTCGTTGTCGACGGTCATGTCTCACATAATTTCGTGTAGAATTTAGTTTGTCTATGGTGTAATGGTAGGGTTTCGTAGTAGATGTGTTTAGTTTCTTCATTTAAATTTATTTTCGATTAAGTTTGTGTTTAAATTTTCTTATTTACTATGAAGTATATACATATCTTACTGGTTGATGTAGCTTTTAGTAACTTCTTGTATTGTGCTCACATTTAGTAACAGAAAAGCAATAGTTAGTGATATTTTCCCACATAATTATGGTTAACTGACGTTGGTTTGCGCATCCTCAATTATGGCAGACCCAGGCTATTATCATGGCGATAATATTCGGCACCCGATTCTTTACGAACTCGGTGACAAATATGGGATAAAAACTGAATGTATTCCAGAAATAGCTTTACCCTCTAAGTTGGAGGAATTGAAGGATATAATACGTAGAGAAATACGTAAAGAACTTAAAATAAAAGAAGGTGCTGAGAAATTGCGGGAAGTGGCTACAGATAGAAGATCCCTTTCTGATGTCGCTAATATTGTAAAAAAAGCTAACCTAAAGCTTAATGAATTAAAATCTGATTTACAAATCTGCGAGTCTCAGTTGATCTTATCGCGCGGTCAGTCCACTCCTACATCTCCAGAAGATCTAACATATGACGATGAAATTATATTGGCATCTGAGGCTGCACAGCAACAAAGGCAGCTTGGCGAAGCAACAACTGATAGGAAACTAGCATCACTTGAGAAACAGTTGAATATTGAACTAAAGGTTAAACAAGGGGCTGAAAATATGATTCAAAGCATAAGCAACAGTAACCAATCCAGAGATAAAAAACTTTTGGCAGAAGCACATCAAATGCTTGCAGATTCTAAAGATAAAATAGAATATCTAAAATTACGAATATCAAAATTAGCCAAACAACAAAAAGGTGTTGAAACACCTGGAGCCAATGGCGATGGTAAACTAGCTGATATAAGTGGAGTAGATCCTCTCCTTGATGAACGAATTGCAGAGTTACGAAATAGATTACGTATTGAAGCAGCTGTTGTAGAAGGTTCAAAGAATGCTATTAGATTACTACAAAGTGATAAAAAAGTAACTGACAAAAAAGCTTTACAAGAAGCTCAAACCAGACTTCTAGAATCTACTCAAAAACTAGATTTATTACGTCGTTCTTTAGATTTGCGTCGCTTAGAGCTGCCAGTAGAGAGTGCTGCTTTTGCAGAATTGGCTAATGAACTGAGAAGTACAGGATCTAGTCCTGGTTATGTGAGTCTTTCTGGAGGTGTTGGCACACGAATTCCATTCACATCTTTAACACCAACCATTAGTCCTTGTGTACAAGTCACAGGACAGTTGGAAGTTCGATTGATGGGTTGTCAGGATCTTTTAGAAGATGTCCCTGGCCGGAGCCGTAGAGATCCATTGGCCAGTCCATCTGATCTTAAGTCTTTCGTCAAAGGTGTCACCATTCGTAATTCAATGAAATACACATACAGTATAAAAGAAGACACAAGTAATGAGATTATGGCAGTTTTGAAACTGGACAATCACACAGTAGCACAAACCAGTTGGAGACCTTGCTCACAACAAGCATGGGATCAAAGGTCAGTAGATTTTGCTCATTTAATTATTATTCAAAGTTAGATTCTTGGATTTCATAGTTACAATATAAAATTGAATTCTTATAAAACAGAGTCGGGCTGTTATGAAGAATTTCAAAGTGATATAGTTAAATACTTGATAATGCCCATGTTTCAGGAATTTATTTAAAATAGGTAGGTTTGTTTTAACTAATATGCACTTAATAATTACTAAAATTAATTTACCAGCTATTGAAGTCAATCTGATGTGAGATCAGTCAAAGAATATTAAATATATTTTAGATATCACAATGGAATGATTTTCATTAGCTCTAAAAAGCAGTTTGCAAGTTTAAATTTAGTTGACTTATAAATAAGAACACAAGTGAGCTATTGCAAAATACAGATTTTCATTTGATAGATCTCAAGAAATTGCACAATGTTAATGTAAAATCATAATGTTAGTTTTCGAAATCAAGAGGTGTTTTTATATTTAGCCTTAGTTTGTAAGCTTAACTGAAAGTAGTCATTAATTATACATGTGCAATCAATTTCAACAGTTTTGTTAGTAAATATTGCCATAAATGTTATTCTTTGCTCATTATGTATTTTTTTCATCTAAAACAATTACTAAATAAAATTTGCAAAGTGAAATGTGAGAGTACATATAAATTCTCCAAAACACTAGATTTAGAAATTAACTAGGCAAAATTTCATGTATTATGAACTCTACATATGCATTTTCATAAATGTCATGAGTATTACAAAAAATGCTAAATATTGATGTGATTTCTGAATACAAGCCTCCCAAAACTCGACTTTATTATACCTCCTTTGAAAAATAATTTCTTCAAGCATCCATGAATTATAATATGGCTAAACAAGCCTATGACTCAAATTAAAGAGACAAAGAAGAATGAACAATTTCCTTTATTTACTATATTACACTTAGAACTCTTTTAATTAATATATTACATTTTAGAAGTTCTATGATTAATTACCCTTCTAATTTTTCTTCCTCCTCTATACATCATTTCAAATTATTACATTCCACAACATCCATTTGATCAAAGCTTTTTCCTGGCATGAGATCCTTGTATGAGAAATTGACTTCTATTTGTTTTCAAAACTAATGATTTTTCAGTACTTAGAACAGATAAATTCAAGGCTATTGATTTTGTTATGAAGTTATTGAAATTTCTAACTAATGATTCATTTTCTTATCTATAGACCTAGTGACACATAAATTATTATTGTCCTAAGATTAACAATTATGACATACAATAATTGACATCATAAAAATGGAAAATGTGTTGTGTGGAAACCCTGAAGTATGTCTGTATTATAAATTTCTTTATCCTTATATGATCAATGTCTAAAATCTGCATTTCCAGTCTGTACACCTAGTTCCATTATAGTTTTATACATGCACATGGACTCATTTTGATATGCATTCTAATAAAATTTGTGGATTGGTTCGATGTTATATATCTGTTTAATTATACTGAATTCTAATATACTCAAAGTAAACCAAAATGCATCAGGTCTTTTCATGCAAACTAAATACAAAGGCCAAACATAATATGTATATAAACAATGGCAGAGAAAAGGAATTGATAACTTTCATATCACTCATGTAGTTTATAGTGTGTGTGTCTGTTTGACTTACACAGATGTATTAAACTGTTTTTGTGCATTACAGAGTTTAAAAGTGACATCAAGACATTATGCTGGAACATAGATTCATTCTGTTTTCTTTACAATGAATTTATCAAAGTTAGGACAAAATTTTTAAGGCAATGAATTTGTTTTTTCAATAACAGAGCTGACAATCACAAAAATGGATTGCCATGATTCTCCAATCTTTCATAATCCATGAAGTGCAAAATATACCTGCTCCATATGTTAAATCCTCACTTGGACCAAAAATTAATGTAATACTGCCTTTTCAGAAGAGCAAGGAAAACATTTCCACCAAGATTTGATGGATTTGAACAAGCGTTATCAGGAACAGTATAATAAAAATATAATAGGATGTACATAATAAAAAAAATGTGTTTGGGATTTTTATGAAAAAGCTCATACAAACAAAAGAATTATAAAACCATAATTTTTGACCTTTTTTTTACTATTTTGCTTTTATAGTCTGTTATCAATAGCAATTTTGAATTAAAGTGATTTAAATACAAAACTATTTTTTTATATTTATTTGCAATAAAATTATGAGTATTAAGGTGAGTTTTCTTAAAATTCAAAAATTATTTTTGTTATTAGTTATATAAAATAAATCAAAATTTGACACTTAGAACTGAAACTCAAAAATACCTATCAACCTATGTTCTAAGTAGAAAATTATTTAAAGTCAATAGTGCTATTAATCAATACAATGATAAACATAAATTTCTTCATGTCTGCAGTGTAGATAGTTGTTGCCATTGCTCTATATGGCATTGTGTGTTCAGATGTCATAGCTAGAATAGAATCTTAATTTGTTAAATAATTTATATGTAAAATAAAAATAATAAAGCATAGACTGCACTATCGAGATGACATGTTTATAGCACATTGAGCTAATTAGCTTCAAATGCCATCTAATTTAGATAGCATTTTAGGATATTCACTGCATAGTTCCCCAATGTTTTCTATACATAATGATATAAACTGGTATAAATATATAAATCATCAGAATGACAAAATCTTCAATTTTTTTTGAAAATAAAAGCCTTAACAATTTAAACTGTAGAATGGATCTTTATATTATTGTTATTTATGGATTTAAAAACATTAAAATTGATAATTAATTTAATCCTAGTTAGATAACTATAAAATTCTATACTAGCCTTTTGTACAGCCCTCATTTAAGTAAACAAAGCTGGTGCAGGTCATTTTGTACCCAATAAATAAATGAATTTTTACAATAAAATATAAAACTGGGATATTTTATAAGCACAATTTTTTTTTTTATATAATGAAGAATATGACATGTTCATACCCTTACCATGTTATTGATGTTATTTCCAGCGTAAATGTATAAAAGCTTCTCCAATTTGCAAAGTATTTGAATTTTAATTATTCCAACAATCAATCAACAAGTGATCGATGCTTACTTTATCATATATTTATTTATTACTTATTAAGGTTTTCAGAAAAGAAAAAACACTTACAAACTATAAAACAGGGTTTGAGTCTATCACAATGTGCTTTCTTAATTATGCAATGATGTTAGTGAGCAACATCAAAAAGTTATTAACGGATAGTTTTGGCAGCTTTACCCACATCGATGTAAATGTATTTCTTCATCTTTATATGGAAAGCCTTACTATCGATTCTAATCTCATTCCACTTTCAATTCTGGTTCTGGTACTACTCTTGATTCTAATCTCAATTTGATGCTTGTTTTTAACCCCAGACCCATTCTTAGTTTAGTTTCTGATTCTGTCTCTGTTTGTACTCCCATTATACTTTTAATTTTGATACCACTTGTGATTCCCAATTTCATGATATAATTCTACCATATAGATATGATTTATATAATGAATTCCCTAAATTACCACAAAGTACCAGTGACAATTTTTTTATATCTATTTTCTTGAATGCTAAAGTTGTTATTTTCTACATATGAATTTTATTTTATTTTTTTTTTGTAGGCAATTTTCTATAAACTAGACAAATCTAGAGAACTTGAAATCGGAATACATTGGAGACTAGCGTGGACTATGTGCTGTCAAATTTCTAAGATTAGAAGAATTTATAGATGATATCCGCCATGGAATGGCATTAGAATTAGAACCACAGGGTCTTTTATTTGCAGAAATTAAATTTTAAAATCGATTGTATCTCCGAAAACAAACTGCAGCATGAAAGAAAATATTAAACAACAAGGAAAAATATTCCAGACCATCATATGGAGTGATTCCTGCTGTTGTACTGGGAGGCTGATAAAACATTCTTCACCATCAATACAAAATATTCAAAATGCTCATATTACATCCAGCCAAATTCTGAATTATGACACAACATCCATCAATAACAAAGATGAA